>SJYX01000742.1:301275-413388 GCA_006410675.1 Oreotragus oreotragus | reverse complement strand
TCTTGTGTTGCTGGAAGAGGGTGTTTGCTATGACCAGTGCATTTTCTTGGCAAAACTCTATTAGTCTTTGCCCTGCTTCATTCCGCATTCCAAGGCCAAATTTGCCTGTTACTCCAGGTGTTTCTTGACTTCCTACTTTAGCATTCCAGTCCCCTATAATGAAAAGGACATCTTTTTTGGGTGTTAGTTCTACAAGGTCTTGTAGGTCTTCATAAAACCGTTCAACTTCAGCTTCTTCAGCATTACTGGTTGGAGCATAGGCTTGGATCACCATGATATTGAATGGTTTGCCTTGGAAATGAACAGAGATCATTCTGTCGTTTCTGAGATTGCATCCAAGTACTGCATTTTGGACTCTTTTGTTGACCATGATGGCTACTCCATTTCTTCTAAGGGATTCCTGCCCGCAGTAGTAGATATAATGGTCATCTGAGTTAAATTCAGCCATTCCAGTCCATTTTAGTTCGCTGATTGCTAGAATGTCGACATTCACTCTTGCCATCTCCTGTATGACCATTTCCAATTTGCCTTGATTCATGGACCTGACATTTCAGGTTCCTATGCAAAATTGCCCCCTACAGCATCGGACCTTGCTTCTATCACCAGTCACATCCACAGATGGGTATTGTTTTTGCTTTGGCTCCATCCCTTCATTCTTTCTGGAGTTATTTCTCCCCTGATCTCCAGTAGCATATTGGGCACCTACCGACCCGGGGAGTTCCTCTTTCAGTATCCTATCATTTTGCCTTTTCATAGTGTTCATGGGGTTCTCAAGGCAAGAATACTGAAGTGGTTTGCCATTCCCTTCTCCAGTGGACCACATTCTGTCAGATCTCTCCACCATGACCCGTCCATCTTGGGTGGCCCCACACGGCATGGCCTAGTTTCATTGAGTTAGACAAGCTATGGTCCGTGTGATCAGATTGACTAGTTTTCTGGGATTGTGGTTTCAGTGTGTCTGCCCTCTGATGCCCTCTCACAATACCTACCGTCTCACTTGGGTTTCTCTTACCTTGGGCATGGGGTATCTCTTCACGGCTGCTCCAGCAAAGCGCCGCCGCTGCTCCTTACCTTGCACGAGGTCACCCCTCCTGACCTTGCATGTGGAGTAGCTCCTCTCAGCCCTCCTGTGCCACGCAGCAGCAGCTCCTTGGACGTGGGGTTGCTCCTCTCGGCCTCTGCCCCTGACCTCGGACTGTACAGAGTGATTCTCAACCTTGCTGCCCAGTCCGGAGCTTTTTAAACACCAGTAATTGTATTGTCTCCCAAATGAATGAAATCAGAACCCTGGGGGTTAAGCCCCAGGAACTGGCGTGTTTTTTTAAGCTCCTAGGGAGATTCCAGTCCAGGAGGTCTCAAAAAGTCAGACACGGCTTAGTGACTAAAGACCAACAACAAGGGAGATTCCAAGGCTGAGACTCGCTGCAGAGGAACTCCGTCTCCTTCTTTTCTGGGCCTTAGTCTCCCTGAGCTAGAGATTGAGAACAGTGTGTTCTTTCCATGTGGGATGGGATGGGCAAGCTTTGGAGAGAAAGCAAGGCTTCATAACCTCAACCTTAATAAAGCCTCATGGAAACGAGCCAGCCTTGCTGCAGGCTTGTGCTTCTGGCCAAGTTCACCTGGTCTGAAGTTGAAGGGCAAGTGGCCCCTCTCCACTCACATTGTAAGGGATAGGAGCGGATGGCAGTGTCTGTAGCTTGACCTCCTCTGAATACCAGCTGGAGCAGTCTCCTCCCTAAGGTACACCTATGTCCTTTACAGAGCAGAAGCTTGGTGGTCCAGCCACCCTTCCTCACGCTCAGCTTCTCCCTCTCGTGCCAATTTCAGAGGATCCAAGTGTGGGAAGGCAAATGGCAGCATCCTTATGTACCAAGTCCTCCTGGCTCTGGAGGAGGTATTCCTCCCCCCGCCCCCCATCCCCTCCCCTAGATATGTTTCTCGTCCCTTCTCAAAATTGAGGTGACAGACAGCAGAGAGGAAACAACCCATAGAAGCATTAGAGACCAGAGCTGCAGGAAGTGAAGCTAGCGATCATCGCTGTTATGCTGTCGCTGCTAACACTGTTCTAGAGCACGGCCTGCGTCCTCAGCGCTGTGAATCGCTCCCCTGCCCCTCCCCCAGTGCTGCGAGGCAGAAGTGTCACCATTTTACAGCGGAGGGAAGGAGAGGCACAGAGGGCAGCAATGTTTTGCCTCGCTTTCAAAAAAAAAAAAAAAAAAAAGAATGATTACACAGTTCTCAGAAACACTTAGGAACTTGCTAGAAATGTAAATATCCCCTGGCCAGAGCAAGACTCATGGGCATGCAACCAGCCTCGGCACACAGCAGCCGTGGGTTCAGAGGAACTGGGCAGTTGAAGTTGACTTCCGTCCTTGAGTGTTTCCTGAGTGAAGTCTGCTTGGACAATGGAGCAGGCTGGGGAACTTGGAGTTTCCCGGGGCTTCTCTGCCCGGGTTCTGGGCCATCTGCCCCAGGCTCCCCGTCTCCCTCTCCCCTGATGGCAGTGATAAAGTGAGGCTTGTGTTCACTGTAGTCCGCTGCCCCTGGAGGGGATCCCAGGCACAAACACAGGGAGAGGGGGTGTCAGACACACCCCCCCTTGTACCATGGGTGCTCAGGCCAGGGCAAGGCGGTGACTGTCCCTACCCCAGGCAGGCAGCACCACAGTGACTTTCAGGCACCCCTTGCTGGCCCTGACCTGGGTACTGAGCGAGTCATGGTGTGGAGGTTGCATTTCCCTGGGGAGGGGTGAGGTTGTCTATTAAGTGGGGATCGGGCCTTGGGCCCATGGGAAGGGGAGAGGGACCTCCCCCCAGAACAGAGCCCCGCATTTCCCCTTTGCACTGGACCCAGCAAATTTTGCCACTGACCATCTCTCTGCTATGTCCAGATCACCTGAATCAAAACCCTCAAGGCCAGGCCCAGCAGTTAGGGTGAAGAAGCACCCCCAGGTGATTCTGATGCACTCTGAAGTTCAAGAACCCCCGAGTCCTACAGAAGCTAAAGGAGGAGCCAGTGAGCCTGGTGTGGAGCAAGGGCTGTGTGGGAGTCACAGGTCGGGTGCGGACCCCACTCCTTTGCTGGGTGACCCTCAGCAAGTGACTTGCCCCTGTATTAGCCCTGGTTTTTCTGAGAATCTTGCTTGATGTAATCGTCTTATCAGGATCTTCAGGCAGGAGCTTCCTTGATGACTGTTCTGAGGAATCTGTTTTACATGATTTTAAGGAATCAAATGGAAGACCTACCATGTGAATGGCCTCTCAGCCGCCTACTGATTTCAACAGCTCAGGTCTTACCCCTCTGGAACTCCCCCAGCACTTTCCTGTCCTCCTCTGAATGCTGCCTGTAATCCGTGCCACTGTGTCCTGCCTACACTGTCTTTACCGGGCAGGTGTAGGGAGAGTCTGCGCTTGCCTCACGGGAGCCAGCTTGGCCAGAAATGTGTGGGAGCTTATTCTGTCCCCAGGGGCAGCCCACAGGCAATGGCTAGCTGACACAGGGTACAACAGTCCCTCTCGTTGGCGGCACTAGGTGATATTTTCTGACACCACCTCTTACACAAAAGCTGTGTATTTCCTGACACCAACCAACTCTCTAATACCAGATGGATGTTGTTGTTCAGTGGCTCAGCTGTGTCCAGCTCTTTGCAGCCCCCGGGACTGGAGCACACCAGGCTTCTCTGTCCTTCACTGTCTCCCCAAGTTGGCTCAAACCCATGTCCACTGCATGAGTGATGCCATCCAACCACCTCATCCTCTGCTGCCCCCTTCTCCTCCTGCCCTCGGCCTTTCCCAGCATCAAAGTCTTGTCCAGTGAGGCGGCTCTCATTGGGTATATGCCACCTCAAACTCTAACACTATTCACAGCATCAGAGTCTTGTCCAGTGAGGCGGCTCTCATTGGGTATATACCACCTTAAACTCTAACACTATTCCCAGCATCAGAGTCTTGTCCAGTGAGGCGGCTCTCATTGGGTATATACCACCTTAAACTCTAACACTATTCCCAGCATCAGAGTCTTGTCCAGTGAGGCGGCTCTCATTGGGTATATACCACCTTAAACTCTAACACTATTCCCAGCATCAGAGTCTTGTCCAGTGAGGCGGCTCTCATTGGGTATATACCACCTTAAACTCTAACACTATTCCCAGCATCAGAGTCTTGTCCAGTGAGGCGGCTCTCATTGGGTATATACCACCTTAAACTCTAACACTATTCCCAGCATCAGAGTCTTGTCCAGTGAGGCGGCTCTCATTGGGTATATACCACCTTAAACTCTAACACTATTCCCAGCATCAGAGTCTTGTCCAGTGAGGCGGCTCTCATTGGGTATATACCACCTTAAACTCTAACACTATTCCCAGCATCAGAGTCTTGTCCAGTGAGGCGGCTCTCATTGGGTATATACCACCTTAAACTCTAACACTATTCCCAGCATCAGAGTCTTGTCCAGTGAGGCGGCTCTCATTGGGTATATACCACCTTAAACTCTAACACTATTCCCAGCATCAGAGTCTTGTCCAGTGAGGCGGCTCTCATTGGGTATATACCACCTTAAACTCTAACACTATTCCCAGCATCAGAGTCTTGTCCAGTGAGGCGGCTCTCATTGGGTATATACCACCTTAAACTCTAACACTATTCCCAGCATCAGAGTCTTGTCCAGTGAGGCGGCTCTCATTGGGTATATACCACCTTAAACTCTAACACTATTCCCAGCATCAGAGTCTTGTCCAGTGAGGCGGCTCTCATTGGGTATATACCACCTTAAACTCTAACACTATTCACAGCATCAGAGTCTTGTCCAGTGAGGCGGCTCTCATTGGGTATATACCACCTTAAACTCTAACACTATTCCCAGCATCAGAGTCTTGTCCAGTGAGGCGGCTCTCATTGGGTATATACCACCTTAAACTCTAACACTATTCACAGCATCAGAGTCTTGTCCAGTGAGGCGGCTCTCATTGGGTATATACCACCTTAAACTCTAACACTATTCCCAGCATCAGAGTCTTGTCCAGTGAGGCGGCTCTCATTGGGTATATACCACCTTAAACTCTAACACTGTTTACAGCATCAGAGTCTTGTCCAGTGAGGCGGCTCTCATTGGGTATATACCACCTCAAACTCTAACACTATTTACTTGCAGTCAGTTTGCACTGGCTCCCACAATTTAAAGGCCTCAGTCCCACAAGACAGCCCCCGACTCAGCTGCCAGTCACAAGTGGCTTCCCCAGGTGACCCACACTTCTGCCCAACTGATTACAAATTCAGGCATTCTTACAATGCCCTCTTAAGTTTGAGAATTCCACTGGAATGACTCAGAAAACTCTAGAAAGTGCTCTGCTTATGTTGCACTTTACTGAAAAGGATACAAACAAACAGCCGGATGAAGTACATAGGGCAAGTGCCAGAAGTGTCCCAAGCACAGGCGATTCTGCACTATGGAGTGGGGTTGAGCCACACTCCAGCACATGGATGTGTTCACCAACTCAGAAACTGGAAATCCTGTATGATCCAGCAATCCCACTCCTGGGCATATATCCAGATAAAACTGTAATTCAAAAAGATACACGCACTCCAGTGTTCACTGCAGCACAATTCACAAACAGCCAAGGCATGCAAGCAACCTAAAAGTCCATCAACAGAGGAATGGGTAAAGCAGCTGTGCTACATACAACAGAACTCTGCTCAACCATAAAAAAGAATAAAGCGCCATTTGCAGCAACATGGATGGACCTAGAGATTACTATACTAAGAGAAGGACGTCAGGAAGAGAAAGACAAATACCATATAGTGTCACTTATATTTGGAATCTAGAACATGACACGAATGAACTTATCTATGAAACAGAAACAGATTCCCGGACATAGAGAATAAACTTGGGGTTGCCAAGGGGGAAGGGCTGGGGGGAGAGAGGGAGGAGGAGGTTAGGGTTAGCAACCCCAACCATTTTACACAGAATGAATAAACAAAAAAGTCCTACTGTATAGTACAGGGAACTGTGATCAATATTCTCTGATAAACCATAAAGGAAGAGAATACATGACTGAATCACTTCACAATTAACACAACATTGTAAATCAACTATACTTCAGTGAAGAACAAAAAGCAACTCTCAAGTTTTATGAAGATTTCATTATGTAGTTATGAGTGATTAAATCATGGGCCGCTGGGAGCTGACCTCAATCTCCGGCCTCTCTGCCCTCCCCAGAGGTTGGGAAGTGGGACCGACAGTTCTAACCCTCTAATCATAAAGTTGGTTTTTCTGGTGACCAGCTCCCATCCTGAAGCTATCTGTTGTCTCCACAGGATCATCTCATTAGCTTACAAAAGATAACTCCTAAAGGTTTTAGGAGCTCTGTGTTCCAAAATCAGGGGCAAAGACCAGTATACATGTTTTTATTATACCATAGGCATTAGTCGTCCTTCAGAGCTCCTCATGGATCAGACTCAAGATGCCTATCTCTTTCCCTAGCTTCTCTCCTGGTCTCCTCTGCTCACGGCCTCAAAGTTTTCACCCCACATCCCTCATTAAAGCACACAGCTACGTCCAGAAATCCAACCTAAAACACACCCATAGCTTTCTATTCCCCACAGGTATCTGTGTGTCTTTTATGTGACTTATTTGCCTGAGAGCTCCTTGAGATTTGATGCATATCTAATTTATCTTTGCCTTCCTATAACACCTACCCAATATTTTGCATGATAAATTGTCAGTGAATTTTTTCAAAATCAATATTTCATATTTTGAAATCATTTGCATGGATGGGCAGCATTGTTAAATGACTGACTTATTTCCTCCAGTTCCCATGCTGCACCCTAGCCTCCCCAACTTGGCACAAGAACAATTAAATTCTCCCCAGTGAAGAGGAGGGCAAAGGATTTCAAGAAATGGCTCAAAAACAGGTCCCTGTGGAAATATGTCCAGGTCATTCCCGTCTGGTGCTAGAGATAGAGAAGGCTGTTTAGTGCTTTGCGTATTCTTGCTCTTTCCAGCTTCTCTGCCGGATGAAGTTAAACAGTCCCTAAGAGTAAATAAATGTGGCAAAGATAAAACAAATATTTTTTCCAATTGGATTGGTTCATTCCTTGTGTGGGTTCAGATGAGGGAAAAACCAGAATGTTTTGATTAAATCAGCTATTGCCATGAAATGATTTGCCTGTTTACTAACGGGCTGTTGTATTTCTTGTCATTATCTACCAAAGTGGGAATTCTTGGTATTGTGGAGAGGACTGCTCTGAATAGGCAAATGGCAGGTTTCCTTAACCTAATGTTCTTACTATGTTACAAAGTGTAAAACCATTGACTCCAAAGCAACAGGTGGGTACAACCCTGCATGACTGCAGAGTAGAGAAGAAAGAGAAGCAGGTAGGCTCTCCCTGTCCCGTTTAGGAGTCATTCCTTACAGTGCTTCTGATGACTGCTTTTTCTCCACTTTCCTTTCACGTGTATCCTACCCAGTGTTATTATGATTTGATTTCCTGGTAAGAGGAAAGACGGTGTTGCTCCCTGTGCCTCCTGCAGTCTGGGAACCAAGGTTCTTCCTAACCTAAAAGGTCTGGATGATCACACGAGATGCTACTGAGTTCATGGTGTGGGTTGTTTAGTTGCTAATCGTCTGCCATGATGGTGGTCCTAATCGTCTGCCATGATGGAGGTCCTAATCGTCTGCCCCGATGGAGGTCCTAATCGTCTGCCATGATGGAGGTCCTAATCGTCTACCCTGATGGAGGTCCTAATCGTCTGCCATGATGGAGGTCCTAATCGTCTGCCATGATGGTGGTCCTAATCGTCTGCCATGATGGTGGTCCTAATCGTCTGCCATGGTGGTGGTCTTAATCGTCTACCGTGATGGTGGTCCTAATCATCTACCATGATGGAGGTCCTAATCATCTGCCATGATGGTGGTCCCGTAGTAGTGATGATGATGATGACACATGACCTTTGCTGGATTATCAGACATTGTTCCTGGACTTTACATGTATTAATTGATTATCCTCCATCACAACTATGGGGCTTCCCAGGTGACGCAGTGGTAAAAGAATCTGCCTGCCAACATTAGAGAGGTGGGTTCAATCCTTGGGTCAGGAAGGTACTCTGGAGTAGGAAACAGCAACCCACTCCAGTATCCTTGACTGGAAAATTCCATGAGCAGAGGAGCCTGGTGGGCTACAGTCCATGGAGTCACAAAGAGTCGGACACAACTGAGCTAGTAAACACACATCACAACTATGAATACCTTTAATATCCCCATTTTACACATGAAAAGACTAGACCTCATAGATGTTAAATAACCTGCCCAAGCATAGATGTTGTCAGTGATGGAACTGGCTCTGACCCTAGGGAGTCTGGCTCCAGATCCAAGGATACTGATCATATACATACTGCCTAGTAGTATTAGTCATAACAGCAACCATTAACATTTATTGAGCCTTCACTGCATGCCAGTCACAATCATTAATTTTATGTATTAACATTATTAAATCTCATAAAAACTCCATGAGGTGTGTATTTATCATCCTCTTTTGCTGAGGCACGTAGAGGTTAACTTGTTACTCAGCAGACAGGTGAAGGAACCAGGTTAGTGGTCTGTGTTAAATGCCTTCAGAGAGACACGCGAAGGCTCTTCTGCTCCTGCCAGCAGGAGGTATGAGCTTTGGCTTTTTGGACACATGCATGCCACTATCGACAAAACTTTGTAAAATATATTCTGTCTCCCCTGGGAGAAGATCCAGGGAGTCAGAGAACAAGAGATCCCAGAGACCTAGTCTAGAGCTCACATCCATTCTGGTTGATTTGTTTGCTTGCCCAGTATTTCCCCCTTCTTTTAGTTAGAGTGCTCTAGAACAGGAGCTTCCAACTTCTGCAATCTAATGCCCAGAGATCCAAGGTGGAGCTGATGTAATCATAATAGTAACAGCAATTAAGTGCACAATAAATGTAATGTGCTTAAATCATCCTGAATCCAACACCCTACCCCCGTCTGTGGAAAAATTATCTTCCACAAAACCAATTCCTGGGGCCAAAAAGTTAGGGACTGCAGCTCTAGAAGTTTCCTGTTGGGGAATGTATCAGTTTTCTATCATTGCTGTAACAAATTACCATAAATGTAGTGGCTTCAAATAATACAGATGTAATTATCTTATATGCAGAGTACATCAGGAGGAATGCTGGGCTGGAGGAAGCACATGCTGGAATCAAGATTTCCGGGAGAAATATCAGTAACCTCAGATATGCAGATGACACCACCCTTATGGCATGACTCATTTGAAAAGACCCTGATGCTGGGAAAGATTGAGGGGAGGAGGAGAAGGGGACGACAGAGGATGCGATGGTTGGATGGCATCACCGACTCAGTGGACCTGGGTTTGGGTGGACTCTGGGAGTTGGTGATGGACAGGGAGGCGTGGCGTGCTGAGGTCTATGGGGTCGCAAAGAGTCAGACACGACTGAGCGACTGAACTGAACTGAACTGAATTATCTTACTTACTTCTGGAGGTTGGAAATCAAAAATAGGTCCCTCTGAGCTATAGTCAAGGTAGCAGTAGGCTGCATTCCTCCTTGAGGCCCTCAGGGAGACTCCGTTTCTCGGCCTTCTCCATTTTTCAGAGGCTACCCCTGTTCTATGTGCATAGCCTTCTTCCTCCATCTTGAAAGCCAGCAGCATCAGGCCAAGTCTTTCTCATGCTACTGTCTCCCTAGTTGTCCCTCTTCTGCCTCGCCTTCCACTTTTAAGGATGCTGGTCATTATATTGGGTTTACCTGATACTCTCCCTAGTTTACCGTCAACTGCTTGGCAACCTTAATCTCTCTCTGCCATTTAACCTATTCAGTCTCCTCGGATTAGGATATAGACCTCTTTGGAGTAGTGTTAAGAGCATTGTCCTATCTGCCACAGTGAAACTTTCCTTTTCACCCTTGGTTCATGTATTTCTGGGTTTATCCCACCCAACAACCCTGGCTCAAAACATAGGCTTGGGACTTTTACTGGATTTCTTGGTAAACAGCTCCCACCCCCACATCCCACTTCTGACGAGCTGATCATTGCTCACCTGCTCTGAAGATGGGCCAGGGGCAGGGACTCTCCCTGACTAGCAGGAGCCCTTCCTGTTTAGGCTGTAACACACATCCAGAGGTTCCACCCTGCTGCTGAAGTCCATGAGTGGGTAGCAGCTGTGTCCACCTTTGCAAAACACCAGTCTGCTGCTGCTGCTAAGTTGCTTCAGTCGTGTCCGACTCTGTGCGACCCCATAGACAGCAGTCCACGAGGCTCCCCTGTCCCTGGGATTCTCCAGGCAAGAACACTGGAGTGGGTTGCCATTTCCTTCTCCAATGCATGCATGCATGCATGGTAAGTCGCTTCAGTCGTGTCCAACTCTGTGCGACCCCATGGACAGCAGCCCACCAGGCTCCTCTGTCCACGGAATTCTCTAGGCCAGAGTACTGGAGTGGGTTGCCATTTCCTTCTCCAAAACACCAGACTAGCATTCCTAAAAATGAAGCCTCTTCCTCCTGCTGCTGACTGAGGGAGCTACAGTGCAAGTTTGCAAATACTCTCTAAAAAACAAAGACAGCTGAGTAAGAGCTCTTCAGTGATGCCCAGGCTAGCACTGTGTGGTCCCTTGCTCATTACTCACTGGCTTGAGCTGAGCATCAGGATGGCACATCATTGTTCAACATTGATTTGCTTTCTCTAACCTCTCCTTTGTCATTCTCAGCATCCTCAAAGTTTTTTTTTTTTTTTTTAATGCAGTAAAATATCTGTTTGTTAGGGTTCACCTGAAAGACACATTATTAGTCAGGTTTTTGCTCTCTGAATGCTGTGTAATGAAAGACTCCAAAGTTTCAGTGGCTTACCAAAAGCATTTCTTCTTCCTTATTGGTCTGTGGGGCAGCGGGGGCAGTTCTGCTTTGCTTTACAGAAGGGGATCAGGTCTACACCACATTTTTCTCATTATCCTTGGACCAGCAGTGGCCAAGGCCCATTCTTCTCATGATAAAGGGCACTGAACCAAATTACAGGAGCACATTTAAGGTCTCTGCTCAGGTCATGACCACTAACATCCCATTGCCCCGAAAGAGTCACATGCCAAGTCCCCACATCAGTAGGTAAGGAAATGTACTCTGGATTCTCCAGCAGGAGGCACTGTCCAGCAACATGACAAAGACTGGGTGTGTTCCAAGGAGGAAGAGAATTGGGATAATCCAATCCTACCCCTCATCCAAGGTAAGGAGCAGCGGTTGCACTTTGCTGGAGCAGCAGTGAAGAGATACCCCTCGTCCAAGGTAAGAGAAACCCAGATAAGATGGTAAGTGTTGCAAAAGGGCATCAGAGGGCAGACACACTGAAACCATACTGACAGAAAGCTAGTCAGTCTAATCACACTAGGACCACAGCCTTATCTAACTCAATGAAACCAAGCCATGCCCACGGGGCAACCCAAGACGAGCGGGTCATGGTGGAGAGGTCTGACAGAATGTGGTCCACTGGAGAAGGGAATGGCAAGCCACTTCAGTATTCTTGCCTTGAGAACCCCATGAACACTATGAAAAGGCTAAATGATAGGATACTGAAAGAGGAACTCCCCAGGTCAGTAGGTGCCCAATATGCTACTGGAGGTCAGCGGAGAAATAACTCCAGAAAGAATGAAGGGATGGAGCCAAAGCAAAAACAATACCCAGCTGTGGATGTGAGTGGAGATAGATGCAAGGTCCAATGCTGTAAAGAGCAATATTGCATAGGAACCTGGAATGCCAGGTCCATGAATCAAGGCAAATTGGAAGTGGTCAAACAGGAGATGGCAAGAGTGAATNAAAAAAAAAAACCCTTCTGATAACAGTTTTCTACTTTAGCATTTCAATACAGATTGTGTTCATTCTAGTTTGTTGCAATATCTGGCACTAGCCTTAGTACATAATAGATGCTCAATAAATAATTTTAATGCATTACTAAGAATTCTCTTATGCCAGCTCCCCCATTAGGATGCGTGCTTCTAAAGACAGATATGATGTATTACTCATCATTATCTCCCTTGCCCCCATTCCCTCAAGTGATTGGCACAGTGTCTAGTACATGGTAATGACTCTATAAATATTTGTTAAATGAATGAAGTATTAATGGCAGGACTGCCAACCTTCATAGCTTCAAATTTCTTCTGCTATCTGTTCTGGCTTCTTGCTACATAAATCTTTCATATCAGTGCATTACAGTATTTGAGAATTTTCCATTTGAAGAGCTCACCAGAGAATATTCCCCATAAAGAGGAATGGGTCTTATATTATCTTATTGCTCACTAATTTCATAAGAAGGGCTGTTTGCTGAATTCCCTCAACCTGCTTCCTTCTTGTTTTTCACTTTCCCTGCTACTATTTGCTTTGCTCTCCAAGAAGCTCCTCATTCTGTGGAAGCCATAGGCAGCCGTTAAGAACTAAACTTTTCCTCAGTGAAACATAATCCTTCAGAAAGGAAATATCCCTTCTTCTTGTTCTACTGTAGCAAATCTGTGGAACTTCCATACTGCCGTTTTGGACTGAAAGAATTTCCATTTACGGCATCCTGTAAGCACCTTTATAGATCAGTGACTCAGCAACTGACTTTTAACACCCAATCAATACATGCTATGTTTCCATTTTCTGTTGGTTAAGTTTAAGACAAAGAAATTTCTTCACACTTTTATTCCATTTGCTTCAGTTTCCAAGGCAATTTGTGTTTGAGCAGAAACCAAATGTGCTCTCTGCAGGCAGATGGGTGCTAGGGTTTCATTCACCAGGTGCCTTCCTACTACCTATCCACCTACCTACCTATCTACATACCTTCTCGTGTTTCTAGTCTTAATTATTTTTTTTGCTCTGCATAAAACTACTTTTTATTTAGTTCATGTTATATTTTTGCATTCATCTTTGTGAACTATCTTAAGTCCATTTGAAATGTAGTTTATATGACTCAGTGAATATATATATATATACATAATGTGTGTGTGTGTGTATATATATGTTGATATGTTTAGCACAGACATAGAACCAAGCCTGGATATAGCTCCTGACGCCCAGATGGTTATTAGAGTGTTGCTAGAAGAGTAAGATTTACTTGAGGAACAGTGCAAGGAAGTGAATGGCCAACAGCAGCAAGTATGCGATCGTTTCCTAGAAGGTGACGTTTGAAGGGACATTCAAAACAATCCAGCTGAGGTTGTGAGACTTGTTTGAAGTTACTTGAGTATTTAGAGTCCTTAGATCTTTTAACTCCAAACTTCATGCTTGTTCTGGGTCCTCGCCCAACGCTTAGAGTTATGGCTAAAGTATTGGGTTAGACAAAAAGTTCGTTTGTGTTTTTCCATAATATCTTAAGGAAAATTCAGAATGAACTTTTTGGCCAGCCCAACATATAGGAGTCCCTTTAGGCAAGTCACTTAGCAGATATGCAATCATTTGTCATCATAGAACAAAAACCATGTATCCTCTAAAAGTTGAGCTTCCCTGGTGGCTCAGATGGTAAAGCATCTGCCTACAATGCAGGAGACCCGGGTTCGATCCCTGGGTTGGGAAGATCTCCTGGAGAAGGAAAGGGCAACCCACTCCAGTACTCTTGCCTGGAGAATTCCACGGACGGAGGAGCCTGGTAGGCTACAGTCTGTGGGGTCGCAAAGAGTCGGACACGACTGAGCGACTTCACTATACTATTCACTATTCTAAAAGTTACCAAAGCAAATATTTATCCTTAATCATAAAGTCCTTTGCAACATTTTTTCCTGAGTCTAATGGATATTAGGTTATTATTTTGATTGGCTGAAAGACTTGACTTTGATTCTGAATCAATTTAACATAAAAAAATTTAATATCCATCTCTCCAAGAACTATTTGAAGCAGCTTATGGGAGGAAAAATAAAATTAATAAAATAGTAACCCAAAAGGGGCTATGGCCTTGAAAACATTTGGTAGTACATGACAACAGTTGTCTTCTTTGCACTTTAGTCATGGCTCTGGGCTTCTTAGAAACCTAGTCAAAAAGGGAAACACAATTAGTTGCATAATTCACTTTAACTGAGGAGCAGAATCATATTTTCTCGGAAGGCAAGGATTTTTCTTATGTCAAATTCTGAGATCATTTTCTCATAGGAAGCAACATAGGGAGGAATGTTTCAATAATAACTCTCAGCTAAGTCAGGAGCAAAATTTACAGAACTTTTTTGTAGCAAATCTAGCAGAGAGATCATGATGTTGTCTGAAATTATACACAATAGATTCTGTGAATGATTTAGCAGTCAACTGGGTCAAAGGAAAACGTAGGTAATCTAGAGACAAGGGTAAGCTTCATGAGCTTTAAATTATCTTCCCTCAGTTTTTTTTTTCACTTCCAGGATCTTGACAGGTTGTAGGTATCACATAATTTTAAGACCTTTCTCTCTACCAAGAACATAGAGTCCAATTATCCTGAAGACCATTAATTAAAAGCAAATTTTTAAAAAAATATTTATTTATTTGGCTGTTCCAGATCTGAGTTGTGGCATGTGGAATCCAGTTCCCTGACCAGGAATTGAACCTGAGAGCTCTGTATTGGGAGCACAGAGTCTTAGCCACTGGACCACCAGGGAAGTCTCTGAAAGCAAATTTAAAACTTTGACAACACGTAAGCAAATGTTAAATTTGACACTGTCTCATGCAGACTCTCAAGCCTAGCCTTGCCTTGAGTAGTAGGCCCCTACCCAGAGACTAATTAAACTTCCTACCCAGAAAGAAAGTTTAAAAGTTCCAAATTGCCTGATGAGGGCTTCCTCAGTTTCCTCATTTATAAAATGGGAAGAAGAGTTGCCCAGCTCACAAAGTTGCTGGTGGGGAGCAATTGTCATCATAATATATGAACATACTTGGCACCTACCTGGTTCTCAATAAAATGTTGCGTGCATGAGTAAATAGGTAGGTTTCAGTTGATAGCATAAATTTCCAATGAATACTAAACAGTCAACGTCCAAAAGACATACAGATGTTTGTATCGTATATCCAATTATCTAGAGCAGAAGTTGGCAGACTGTAGCCTTTAAACGAAATCCAGCTTCCTGCTCATCTTTTGGTAAGGGTTTATTGGTGTGGCACCACACCCACTCATTTACATGTAGTCTGTGGCAGCTTTCCAGAAGAGCTGAGTAGTACAACAGAGTCAGTTGGCCCACAAAGGCTAAAATAATTACTTTTGACCTTTTATAGGAAAAGTTTGCTGACCTCGGAATAGATCACATGTCCTCTTAGATGCTAAACATCATTTCAAACGCAGTACATTCCAAACTAAGATCTTCATCTGGGCGTGTATATTCATGCGCATCTGTGTGCACACTTTTCCCTTCTCAACTTGATCATCAACTCAAGTACATATTGTTAATGCTCCCATCTCCTGAACCCAGTTAATTAATCAAGTCCTACCATATTCTTTTCCTTTAAAAATGTCACATCCTCTCCACTCCCCTCCTGCTGTTATTCCTCCTGGATTCCAGTTAGACCCCCTGACACTACCAGCATACCCTGAGATCCACCCTCAACACCACTGCCTGAGCCATTTTTACACTATTATAATCCAGCTCCAGAGTCTATAGCAGCTCCCACTTGCCGTGCACACCAAGTCTGAATTTACTCTGCCTGGCTTTTAAAATAGCCCACAGTCTGGCTCCACAGTCCATGTGAAACTTCATGGCCCACCCTCCCCTTGTCCAAGCAGCACTCTGGTCTGGCCCATCTCTGTGAGCGTCAGCTTGCTAATCCCATCTCTGCTCGACACTTCCACCACAACTCTGTTCTGAGTTGAATTGAGTTTTCCCAGATTCATACATTGAAGTCTGAACCCCCATACCTCAGAATGTGACCTTGTTTGGAAACAGGGTCACTGCATATAATTAGTTAAGAGGAGGACATACTGGAGAATGGTGGGCCTTATAAGTATTTTATACAAGGAGGGAAGTTTGGAACCAGAGACACAGGGAAAATACCAGGTGAAAATAAAGGCATAAATCAGGGGATGCATCTACAAGCCAAGGGATGCCAAAGGTGGCCAGAAAACTACAAGAAGAAAGGAGAGAGGCCTGGAACCAATTCTCCCTCAAAGCTCTCAGCAGGAACGAAATCTGCCAACACCTTGATCTTGGACTTCCGGACTCCAGGACTGCTGCTGCTGCTGCTGCTAAGTCACTTCAGTCGTGTCCGACTGTGTGTGACCCCATAGACAGCAGCCCACCAGGCTCCCCCGTCCCTGGGATTCTCCAGGCAAGAACACTGGAGTGGGTTCCAGGACTGCAGGACAATACATTTCTATTGTTTAAGCCACCCAGTTTCTGCCACTTTGTTAAGGCGTATGTGCATGCTCAGTCACTTCAGTCATGTCCAACTCTTTGTGACCCTATGGACTATAGACCACCAGGTTTCTCTGTCCATGGGATTTCCAGGCAAGAATACTAGAGTGGGTTGCCATGCCCTCCTTCGGGGGATCTTCCCGACCCAGGAATCAAACTTGCATCTCTTGCATTGGTAGGTGGATTCTTTACTGATTGAGCCATCAGGAGAAGGGAATGGCTACCCACTCCAGTCTTCTTGCCTGGAGAATTCCATGGACAGAGGAGCCTGGCAGGCTACAGCCCATGGGATCACAAAGAGTGGGACACAATTGAGCAACTTTCACAGAAAGCATACACACCATAGAATATAAATACAAATAGCACAGCTTGCTCCCTGTCCATGGGTCAGAAAGCTTTTGGGAAGAAGATGCTTCTGAAGGTCTTGTGATGTGTTGCTGCAGAGTGGAGAGAAGTGAAGTGGTCTGCAGATTGCAGGGTGCTGCAGGGTGCAATCAGTGAGCTTGTTCACCTGCCTGGGTCCTCCCCTCCAGAAGGAAGCCCAGCCTACTTCCTCAGGAGCCTACGAGGCTGCCCGACTTCATCTCCCTCCTGTCATGTCTGGGGGAGATAGGGGTGAGGAAAGCCCAGATAAATGTTTGTAGCCCAGGGACCTGCCTTCGCTGAGTTGCTTCAGAATGTCTGCTCTCCCCCTCCCTTCCTTTCCTCCCTGGAGACTTAAGCCACAGCCTTTATAAAGAGTAAACTCAGAGCCAAGCAGATCGGCTTCAGGAGTCTAGCAGCCGCCTTCCGCCTGCTTCTGTCCTGGAAGTCTGAACATCTTTCTGGAGAGTCTACACTCCTTGAATGGAGGCCGCCTGAGAGAGGCTGCCAAGTCCCGAGCACTGTCCAGGAACCTCAAGGAGGCTAAATCAGGACCAATCAACTCATTAAGGAGATTTCTTGCAAAGAATGTGGCCAAGGGGACTGGCGAGGGACGGAGTGGAGCCCTGCAGCTCTGCTGTGCTCTGTCACGCATGCCCACGTGACTCTGGTTGGTCGTCGGTGAGAAAAATGAAATCCCCTCCAAGTCCCTTGATTCCAGGAGGCCAGAGGCCAAGCCAGCTCTTCAGCCACCGAGTCATCACAGACTGTGTGTCTGTGAGTCTGTTACCCTCTTTCCTGCAGACATTTGGTAAGTCCGAATGGCTTGATAAACTCATTTCAAATGATGTAGGGTGAACAGTGATCAGCTTTTCTTTGTTCCAGAGAAAAAAGAAGAACAGGCACTGCAGTGAGGACATGACTGAGTAGTTGGAGGGAGAGGCAGGGCCAGCTTCGTGAGTGTGCAATGTGTGCTCAGGACACTGCAGTTGGCTTAAAACTGTTCTGCCGTCTTTCAGTTTTTCATGATTGTACAAGGGCCTTGCACTTTTGTTTTGTTCTGAACACTAAAAATGATGTAAGCCACTCTAGGGAGAAGCCTGTATATATATATGTGCATGCACACATGTGAGTGCCTGCCTGAGATTGCAACATGTGTGTCTACGTGCATACCTGTGTGAGTATGTGTATGTTTAGCCGTAAGGTGGCAGTTGATGCTGAGTGATGAGTAGAGAAAGAATGGCCCAATTTCAAATCTGGGAGTTGATGATAAATATTGTTGATTCTGATTTTTTGTGGTCATTGTGTTCAGTAAAGTTGTTGACAACCGTGTATTGGTGAATTCTGAACCACTACTCCCTGGGGAAATGCAGGGTTAGGTTCCTGTGAGCCTCTGATCATGTCTCATCTACGTATCAATATACAACCTACTTTTATATGTTTGCTTAAAGACGCCTTGTTTAAAATATGTTGTCGGTTCATTAATATCAAACTCAAAGCCAACAACATTGTAAGTCAAGGCTGAACGAAACTTATCTAACACAAGGCACATCACAGCCATTTTGCACTTAGGAACTCTAGTCTAGTCAGCACCTCAGCACGATGCTGGGGGACCTTTATAAACAGTGAAATCACTCACCAAAAAGCACCAAAATGTGAAAACACAGCACTTAAGACACCGTGAAAAGGATACTTGCTTACAGCAATGAGAGGAGAAAGGTAAGCAGAACACTGCCTTGTTTGACCTCAGCTGGGCACATGCTTGTCCAGTGACTCAAATCTTTTGCCACTCTGCACAAGTCCATTGAACACCTGTGAAAATGCCCCAAGTATTGGTTTGGAGTTACAAATAAGTTTCAGTGAGTAGACAGGTTTGCAAATACCAAATCCACAAATAAGGAGGACTGACAGTCAGTATTTTCAACTTGGGTGAAGAGCCTATGATTCAATTTCTGCTCCGTCACTGCTGTATAACATCCAACAAGTTATTTATTCTCTCTGTCTGATGGCTTCCTCTTCTCCATCTACTGAATTGCTATTGAACCTTCAAGACACATGAACGACTACTTCCTTCATGAGGATTTCCCAAAAACCTCGGTTGAAAATGAATTGTTTCTTTTTCACCTCAAGTCACCCCTTCCATGGACACCTGCCACTTGTCTGTCACTGTGCCTCAGATGATGGCCACATTGCTGGACCACAGCGCAGTTTTACCTTACTCTCACTGTCTTGCTTGGTTCTTCCTTCACCTTTTTTGGTTCCATTGACTGCTACTTGTCCACCATAGCCTATGACAGCTGTGTGGCTGTGTACCAACCCCTGCTTTATGTGACCACAGCGACACCAAAGGGTCTTTTTGTTTCTGTGACCAGAGCTTCCATCGATGGTGTCTTCAGGGCCTTGGTGATGAAGTGTCTCTTTCTCCCAAATATTCCTCATCATTTTGCTTATTCTGCCAATGTGATGCTGATTTAATTATACTTTATTATAATTCATTGTTGACCTTTTATCATTCCAATAAAAAATCCATCAAAACAGGAATTACATCTTATTCACCTTTACATCTACAGTGGTGCTGAGCCCACTGTTTTCTTAATGCAGGTGATGAATGTGAATTTATAAACTTGAAATGGGAATAATAAGTCTGGCTTTATCCATCGCCACTATTTTTTTTTTAATTGTGGTAAAGTTCACTTAGCATAAAATTTACCGTTAGTGACATTGATTACATTTACAATGTTGTGCAACCCTCACAGGATATTTCATCACTCCCAAAAGAAACCCTGGGAACTTCCCTGGTAGTCCAGTGGTTAAGACTCCATGCTTCCAATTCAGGGCGCATCAGGTTCGATACCCGAGTGGGNATTAGTGACATTGATTACATTTACAATGTTGTGCAACCCTCACAGGATATTTCATCACTCCCAAAAGAAACCCTGGGAACTTCCCTGGTAGTCCAGTGGTTAAGACTCCATGCTTCCAATTCAGGGCGCATGAGGTTCGATACCCGAGTGGGGCTAGGATTCTGCATACCAAGTGGCACAGCCAAAAAAACAAACAAAAACAAATAAAACCCGAAAAGAAACCCTTTACCCAGGAAGTCATCACTCCCCATTCTCCCCTCCCTCAGACCCTGCCAAGCACTAATCTATTTCCTGTTTCTATGGGCTTGCCTATTCTGGACGTTTCATATAAATAAAATTCTATAATATGTGGCCTTAGTATCTGGCTTTTTTTCACATAACATGATGTTTTGTGGTTAATCCATGTCATAGTATATATCAGTTCTTCATTTCTTTTTATGACTCCATAATATTCCATGAGAAAGGCTAGGCTGGAAGAAGCACAAGCTGGAATCAAGATTGCAAAAAAAAAAAACCCTTCTGATAACAGTTTTCTACTTTAGCATTTCAATACAGATTGTGTTCATTCTAGTTTGTTGCAATATCTGGCACTAGCCTTAGTACATAATAGATGCTCAGTAAATAATTTTAATGCATTACTAAGAATTCTCTTATGCCAGCTCCCCCATTAGGATGCGTGCTTCTAAAGACAGATATGATGTATTACTCATCATTATCTCCCTTGCCCCCATTCCCTCAAGTGATTGGCACAGTGTCTAGTACATGGTAATGACTCTATAAATATTTGTTAAATGAATGAAGTATTAATGGCAGGACTGCCAACCTTCATAGCTTCAAATTTCTTCTGCTATCTGTTCTGGCTTCTTGCTACATAAATCTTTCATATCAGTGCATTACAGTATTTGAGAATTTTCCATTTGAAGAGCTCACCAGAGAATATTCCCCATAAAGAGGAATGGGCCTTATATTATCTTATTGCTCACTAATTTCATAAGAAGGGCTGTTTGCTGAATTCCCTCAACCTGCTTCCTTCTTGTTTTTCACTTTCCCTGCTACTATTTGCTTTGCTCTCCAAGAAGCTCCTCATTCTGTGGAAGCCATAGGCAGCCGTTAAGAACTAAACTTTTCCTCAGTGAAACATAATCCTTCAGAAAGGAAATATCCCTTCTTCTTGTTCTACTGTAGCAAATCTGTGGAACTTCCATACTGCCGTTTTGGACTGAAAGAATTTCCATTTACGGCATCCTGTAAGCACCTTTATAGATCAGTGACTCAGCAACTGACTTTTAACACCCAATCAATACATGCTATGTTTCCATTTTCTGTTGGTTAAGTTTAAGACAAAGAAATTTCTTCACACTTTTATTCCATTTGCTTCAGTTTCCAAGGCAATTTGTGTTTGAGCAGAAACCAAATGTGCTCTCTGCAGGCAGATGGGTGCTAGGGTTTCATTCACCAGGTGCCTTCCTACTACCTATCCACCTACCTACCTATCTACATACCTTCTCGTGTTTCTAGTCTTAATTATTTTTTTTGCTCTGCATAAAACTACTTTTTATTTAGTTCATGTTATATTTTTGCATTCATCTTTGTGAACTATCTTAAGTCCATTTGAAATGTAGTTTATATGACTCAGTGAATATATATATATATACATAATGTGTGTGTGTGTGTGTATATATGTTGATATGTTTAGCACAGACATAGAACCAAGCCTGGATATAGCTCCTGACGCCCAGATGGTTATTAGAGTGTTGCTAGAAGAGTAAGATTTACTTGAGGAACAGTGCAAGGAAGTGAATGGCCAACAGCAGCAAGTATGCGATCGTTTCCTAGAAGGTGACGTTTGAAGGGACATTCAAAACAATCCAGCTGAGGTTGTGAGACTTGTTTGAAGTTACTTGAGTATTTAGAGTCCTTAGATCTTTTAACTCCAAACTTCATGCTTGTTCTGGGTCCTCGCCCAACGCTTAGAGTTATGGCTAAAGTATTGGGTTAGACAAAAAGTTCGTTTGTGTTTTTCCATAATATCTTAAGGAAAATTCCAAATGAACTTTTTGGCCAGCCCAACATATAGGAGTCCCTTTAGGCAAGTCACTTAGCAGATATGCAATCATTTGTCATCATAGAACAAAAACCATGTATCCTCTAAAAGTTGAGCTTCCCTGGTGGCTCAGATGGTAAAGCATCTGCCTACAATGCAGGAGACCCGGGTTCGATCCCTGGGTTNGGCTGACGTGCTGCGATTCATGGGGTTGCAGAGAGTCGGACACGACTGAGTGGCTGAACTGAACTGACTGAGCGACTAAGCTCACATGCAGCATGTCTTTAAAGGCCCACATTGAGCTCTGGACTGAACTGAACTGAATATTACCACAGGGGCTTCCCAAGTGGCGCTAGTGATAAGAAATACACCTGCTAATACAGGAGATGCAAGAGAGACTGATTCAGTCCCTGAATGTGGAAGATCCCTGGAGTAGGAAATGGCAACCCACTCCAGTATTCTTCACTGGTAAATTCCATGGGCAGAGGAGACTGGTGGGCTATAGTCTGTGGGGCTGCAGAGTAAGACCCAACTGAGAGACTGAGCAATCCTCTCATAGACATCCTCCATCTTGATATTGTCTGTTTCTTTCATAGAAAAGGAGAATATAATTACATAAAATTTTATAGATCATTTCAAGGATTTCTGCAAAAACACACACACACACATATATATATGTTACTAGTAAGATATAGATCTGATTTCATGGGGTTTGTGCAGGAGCAAAGGACCTCACACCCAGAAAGACCCCACGTTTGGTATAACGCTCTGCTTTATCTTGAAGTTCTTAATAATGTTTGACCAAGGGGCCCTGTCTTTTCAATGTGCACTGGCCCCCACAAATTAGGTAGCTGGTCCTACCTACACGTGCTGTATTTATGGTTCCATGTGGTGAGAATTAATGCTCAGATTAGCGGCCCTGAGACCTGTAGGTTCCAAAATGATCCAAAATTCTGTTGCAATTACCATGGTCTTTTCTCCTTTCAATATGTTTAATGGGCACAGTTATAATTCTAGGTGTTAGAAAACCGAGAACTAACCAGCCTGCTCGCCTCAGCTTTACACTGTGCCATCCTTCTTGCAATCTGCTGCTGGACAGATGACTTTCATTAAAGTCATCAAAGGGAAATGTGATGCAGACACTCATAACAGATGACGTATGTTGAAGGTCACAGGCAAGCCCCAGCACCCAGCAGGAACTCTCTCTCCATCTTTTCTTCCCAAGAAAGTAAACCAGAACACAAGTGAGTTAGAGCACCACGATTAGAGTCCATCTTAAAGTCACTCGGCTTTGTAAAGATATTAAATCTTTCGCAACTTTGCTACTTTGGCTATAATCCTAGCCTCCCAAGTGACAAAAAGATCCATGTTAGAAAGGTGTTCAACCATAAAACCTAAAGTCAAAGAGCAGACGGAGTTTCTGGTGAACATTTTCCAGGGGCTCTGCAAATAGTGTGAGAAATGCCACTCTGTGACAGCTTGAGCCAACACCAGGCTCGTCCTTCAAGAGATCCGCTCACTACCGTGTTGCTCAGAGGAGTGGAAAGATGTCAAATTGCTGATCCGCTTGAAAGATCAAAACAGGTGTATTTCATACTCAAGCAGCAGGGACCCTGTCCTGGGAAGGAATCAGTGTTTTTCCTCATTTGCTTGCTTCACAGAAATTCATGCCCTTAGGCTCAATACCTCACTCCACTCCCAGACTAGACTCTGCTTCCAGCAAACCAGCTGGACTCAACATGTTCACCTCATGCACAGATGCGTCCCTGATACAGATGGCACCACCAGCTCTAAAAAGCTTGCTTCTCCAGCCCCACAGGGCCTAGCTCTCAGCTTTTAGCCTACATCAGAATCATTTGGGAGCTGGTTAAACACAGGTATCAGGGCTCTAGCTTAAGCTTTTTTGATTTAGTTAAGTCTTGGGTAGGTCCCTTGCTTCCCTAGTAAGTTTCTAGATGCCCGATGCTGCTGGGTTTGGGTACCAGCCTTTGACAGCCTCTGCTCCAGGACATTGCCTTAGGCCCTGAAAGGCTGTACTAGCAAAACTGTCTGCAGTGCTAAAGATTCTCATTTTCTTTGGCTTCTGACCACCTCCATCTCAGCTTTCCTCGACTCCTATTCATTCTTCAACATTCTTCTTTCAGTAGTCCTCCAGCCTCACATGCCATAGAAAATGTTCTCACTGAAGTTAAGCATGATGCATCCGCTGTCAAATTTAATAGGCGGGCATCACCACTCAAGTGCCTCCCCAGCCGGGCCACAACTCACCCTGTCTGAACTGCACTCCCTGCCTCTCTGCCTGTTCCCTTGCTCTGGTGTTGGAGGCTGCCTGGGTGGCATGCTTTGTCTTCCTTCTGGTGACAGTATTGCCCCGAGTGGCAGTCATGGCCCCTCCCTATTTGGTGTTGTTGAGATGTGATTTCCAAACTGACCCTCCTGACACCTTGATTTTGAACATCTGACCTCCCGAATTGTAAGAAAATTAATTTCTGTCGTTTTAAGCTATCCAGTTTGTGGTAATTTGTTACAGCACCCACATGGAAACAAATATATCCTGCTTCCATTTTAAGGGCTGGGGCTGGGGAAGGGAGGCAGGGGATCCTGCTTAGGCGATCTGATCTAAGATATAGAAGGTAGGAAATTTCAAAGCTTCCTCAGCCCAGATCTGATGACTTGAAAAATAGTACAGTCACCAAACTATGCAGTCTGAAGATAGGTACCACTTTGGCACAGATACTTAGCCAATCAAGAGCTCTATCTCTTACACCAACCCTGTTTATTTAGTCTCTAGAAGTTGGAGGCCATTGTCTCTGTAGACAGAAGAAAGACTTTCCCTGTATCATAAATTAAGAAAAAAAAAAAAAAGTTTCACTGAACCGTCCTTTCTTAGAAAGCTTACAATTAATTTCCTTTGTAATTTCTGGTTATAAGAGCTGATGGCAGGTTTCCTTGCCAGCTTTTGTATTCCCAATGACATCACAGAACCTCCACCACCATAGAAAAATTGTTCTTTTAGGTGGCGATGATGACATCAACCACTACAAGTGGTGTGGAGTGGGGAAGAACAGGAAATTGTACATTCCGCTGCTAACTGATAAATGAAGGAGGAACTCGTTTTTAAAGTAAGTTCCCATAATTAAGCAGCATTCTCAATTACTTAGCTTTATTTGAGACCTAATTGTTTCTATAATTGACAAGTCCCTAGTCAGAAAGTCTCCTTATTTCCAAAAAACCCAGGGATTATAGGTTAGATCCCCTCACTTTGGGGGAGCCGTGGGTCATTGCCTCATGTTAGACATAAGCATAAGGGCTAAAAAAGACCCAGACCACAGAGCTAGGAGATAATTTTTAGGATGAAAGGAAGAGAAAGAAAGAGAGAGCAGAGGAGAAAGAGAGAGAGAGAAAGAAAGGAAAGATAAACAGAAAAGAAATACAGAAAATCAATAGACATCTGAGTTGGGCAACCTAACAAACTGTATCAGGCTTCTCCAGAGAAGCAGAACCGATGGGATGTGTGTATATAGAGAATGAGTTTCATTTTGTTTCAGAGCATCATGTAGAGTTTGGTCTCATTTGTATACAACTGAAGATGTAAATCGCTATATTTCCTGGAAAGGACCTTTACCAGAATCTTAACAGTTGTTATCTCTGAGTAGTGGAATTTCAGGTTATTTTGGTAACATTTATTAGGGGTATACTATGTGTCAGGCATTCTTTCAAGTATTTTACATGGATTAAATTAATTCAATAATTGATTTGGTTTGCACTTTTAAAAAAACAAAATCATATATCATTTCCCCCCAAAAAACTATGAAGCAGTTGTTTTAAAAAAAAATATCCCTTTTATTCTCATACATGCTGCTGCTGCTGCTAAGTCACTTCAGTCGTGTCTGACTCTGTGTGACCCCAGAGACAGCAGCCCACCAGGCTCCTCCGTCCCTGGGATTCTCCAGGCAAGAACACTGGAGTGGGTTGCCATTTCCTTCTCCAATGCATGAAAGAGAAAAGTGAAAGTGAAGTCTCTCAGTTGTGTCTGACTCTTCGCGACCCCATGGACTGCAGCCCACCAGGCTCCTCTGTCCGTGGGATTTTCCAGGCAAGAGCACTGGAGTGGGGTGCCATCGCCTTCTCCGTCTCGTACATGAGCAGCCCTTTTTTCCCGAAGCTCCACAACCTTGGGACCACTGAGAAGCTGAAACTGTTGTATGCAGATCCCACCCAGAGTTATTACTGGAAATCTTCCCATTTCACACACACACACACAAAATTAAAAAACGGATGCTTTCCCATTACCGTCGGATACTTTGTTTGATTATTTGCATGGCTCCTCTCCTGTTTATTAAGAACTGGGTAAGTCAGTGATCTGTTCCCTTTCAACCTCAGCCTTACTCGTAACCACCTCCCACAGCCCATGCTTCTAAGGTATTTAATTTGCATTATTTTGTTTCTGTGTGTTCTTATAAAATATGCTGTTTGGTAAACTCATGTTTCTAATTCACCTAGATGGTTTGACTTTACATCTCATTCAAGGGTTCTCTGCCACACCCACTACAATCACCCATCCCTGCACCCACTCTCACCATTGCTGCTGGTGGAAACTGAAATTGCTGGAGTTGAAAGTGTTCTCCATCATCCCTCCGCCAACCACTCACTCCTAATCCCCTGACTTGCTCCAGAACTTAAAGTTCATTCGACAACCTTAGGTCCAAAAGTCAACCTTGGTTGTTGTTGTTGTTGTTGTTTTCACGTGTGTAGCTCTGTCTCCTGAGAAACTTGCTCCAGGTTCCCCATTTGCCAGCCTGAAGTGTAAAGCTAGCAATGACTGCCAGCCAAGTCAAGCCAAAGTCAGGTCCCTGGAAGAGGACTACCAGCCAGCTCACTCATCCCTAGTAACTCCTCCGCCTAAATCACTTTCCCTTCTCCACTGGGTTGAAGCAGTCTTGTTTACCAACTTGTGCTAATACTTACGGCGAGAAGCTGGATCTTTCGCTCTAAGATTCCTTTACTGAATCTTCCATAAAATCTAATGTGTCCGTCATCATCCCACAAGCATTATAAGAATGTATGTGGGGGGCACTCCTCTGGTGGCCTAGTGGTTGAGAACCTATCTTGCAATGCAGGGGACTTGGGATTGACCCCTTATTGGGGAACTAAGATACCACATCCTGCAGGGCAACTATGGAGAAGGCAATGGCCACCCACTCCAGTACTCTTGCTTGGAAAATCCCATGGACAGAGGAGCCTGGTGGGCTGCAGTCCATGGTGTCGCAAAGAGTCGGACACGACTGAGCTACTTCACTTTCACTTTTCACTTTCATGCATTGGAGAAGGAAATGGCAACCCACTCCAGTGTTCTTGCCTGGAGAATCCCAGGGACAGGGGAGCCCGGTGGGCTGCCGTCTATGGGGTTGCACAGAGTCGGACACGACTGAAGTGACTTAGCAGCAGCAGCAGCAGCAGGGCAACTAAGCCCACACCCTCTGGAGCCCTTGTGCCACAAGAGAGGCTGTGCACCGCAATGAAACGATTCCAGCAACTAAGACCCGACTTAGCCAAATAAAAATATTTTTTTTAATGTATGTGATGAGTCCCTCTGCTGCTGCTGCTGCTAAGTCGTTTCAGTCATGTCTGATCCTGTGTGACCCCATAGATGGCAGCTCACCAGGCTCTCCCATCCCTGGAACTCTGCAGGCAAGAACACTGGAGTGGGTTTGCCATTTCCTTCTCCAGTGCATGAAAGTGAAAAGTGATAGCTCAGTCATGTCTGACTCTGAGCGACCCCATGGACTGCAGCCCACCAGGCTCTTCCACCCTTGGGATTTTCCAGGCAAGAGTACCGGAGTGGGGTGCCATTGCCTTCTCCGTATGAGCTCCTCACTTTTCTATAATTTCTGTGTCCCACTCATCCCGTTGGCTGCCTCTAACTTCAGCCTGATGTAATCCTCAGACAAATGCTCAGGGTGGGAGATGGTCAGAGGTGGAGTCATCTCAAAGTTAATGAAGCTTGAGTTTCAAAGTGCCCTATAAAGGGCCCAAGAAAAGTCAAACAATGTGCTCACAATGTGTTTTTATTAAATTTGTGGTGTTAAGACACTTTAGCCACAGTCAAGTAAGACCTCTCTCTTTGTTCTCTGACATTCCTCCCATCCCAGTCTACCACAGGTCAGGGAGCTTTGGCGAGGCCTTAGACATTTGGGGATCTGGCTAAAGGAAAGTTGGCTTGCAGATACACATAGTGGGCTTTAGTGTTTGTAAACACTGTTGTGTTTTCTTGTTATACTATTTGTATCCTACAATTGTATTCTTAAAGAGGGTTTCCAAAATTCCAAAATCTCCCTCCACCTCCCAAAGCTGGGTCTTCCCACCCAACGAAGCCCAGTGAAATCTGCTTCAGAACCCATGTATCCTTAGGGGTGACTTTGGACCTTCATGGTTCTGTCCTGATCGTCATTTGAAACATTTCCGTTGTAGGTGCCCCCCCAGCTCCACCGAAGTGCTGCCCTTGCCTCAGTATCATTTCCACCTGCGCCCCTGTCACCCTTCTCCTTGGGCCCCTCGCCTCTGCTCCCTCTGTGCACACGTACTCTCTCTTCCATATCTGGTGCAGCTGCAGCTCCTATTTAAACACCAGAAGCTGAAGCGCAGATTGGCAATGAGCCGGTTCTTAAAAATGAGCCCAAATGTTCGCGGAAAACACTTCCAAGAATGCCCACAGCTGCCAGTCTCAACTTTAGAGGGCAAGAGGAGGAAACAGGCTTACAAAGCAGATGTTCTGTCTGGGTGTCCCTCTGGAGTTGAGGCTGTTTGATGAGGCAGAAATATTTCCAACTCTCCACCTAACCAAACTGTAAGGGAACAAAACTCTTAAACTAGAAAAGTCTCTCAAGCCAACATCTCAGCAAAATTTTCAACACATACACCAAAAAAAGTGCTCAAAGACTATTAAGTTAACAAAGTTTCCTTTTAGCGGAAAGCACCGCCCACCCCGTCATTGCAAATGGACACTGTTTCCATCTAAAATGTCCTGGGAGACATCTTTCTTCTGGCCTAAGTTCAAGGTCAAGTTTTTGTTGGTTTCTTGGGGGGTAGGGGCTGGGGAAGAAGAGTTGCTTTCCTTTTCTTTACCTCTGCAAAATGCCTTTCCAAAAGTGTTAACCCTATTTTTTTTTTTTTTTTTTATGTTGACCTCCATTTCTCTGGCAGACTTTCAAATCATTTTTTTCTGGTTATAAAAGTAATCTATCCATGTACTAATTGAACAAATATTTACAGAGTACCTACCTCTCAAGTCGTATTCTTCTTTCACTAGGATAACTTTTTCTCTCTTATTAACTAGATTTTGCAAATACTTAAAATCACAATATTTATGATAAGCAGACCCCAGAATTTATTTATCCATTCTCTTTTTGTTAAACATTTAAGCCATTTCCAATTCCTCCCTGTTGTAAATAGTGCAGCAGTGACCTTCCTTGCAATAGAATCTTGTCTATATCGAAAGAGTAACTCTTCAGGACAGATATCTCACAATGGAATTACTAGATCAAAAGCTATGAACAATCTAGACTTTCTTAATAAACATTCTAGTAAACTTGCTGATGCATGCTATCACCTTTGGCTTCCTCAAATCTTCCTCAAAGGACAAATCACCCATCCCTATTTAAAGACAGGAGAGCATATTCCATTCCTTCTACAGAAGTTTGCTGATTCCTAAAATACTTTCATTTCCTGGTGGCAATAAAAGTAATCTGGTGGTGATAAAATTCCAGTTATTTTCTCAAACACATATAGTACTTTCTGAACTAAACCCATCCTCTAGGGTCACATTTTTGCATTCTTTATGCAAAGGTAAAACACTTAGAAAAGAAAGAGTATCCACACTCCTCTGCTCATGATTATCATTCTGGGCAAACAAGAAATCAACCCAGAAGGGAAATCATCCCTTCCAAGAGAAATATGGAGTCACGCAAAGGTATATAAGACTCTAGTAACCATCTTCATTCCTCTACCTATTGAGGGGTTTGAGGAGGAGAGAGGATGTAAAGCTGAGCATCTCTCTAATTAGCCTTGCTCACACAAAAGGAAACGAGCCTCCCACCTAGTCAGCACCTCTGCTCTGGCAAGTCAACCTGGAAAAGTGCCTTACCAAGGGGCTTTTCAATATATAAGCAAATTTCATTGTATAGCATTTTAATCTTTAATTTTTCTTCTGGAACAACTTCATTCCCTGACTCTCTACTAAAGAAGAATGCCTGCTTTCCAAGAAACCAGTGCTGTCTTGAGAACCCCCCAGTATTTTGACCTCAAGAAGAAACACTAGGGGAGACAAAACTAGGAGCAAGTCCTCTTCACTCTCATTCAAGACAGAACATTTGTTAATGCGTTGCTTCATTGTCTTATTTGGATCAGAAGTCCTTTAGTGGGAATTTTGTTTATATAATGTTCTGCTTAAGACAAAGACTATTGAGATTGAAAGATTTTCTCTTTCCTGGGAGCCAGGCATTCTGAGCACACTGATTGCCTGGTCTTTTTCCCTCCAGCTGAGTCCAGGCTATGAGGAAATCCGTGACAAGTATAAAGAGTTTCATCTCTGGATGACCAAAGAGGGCTTTACCACCTGTGGTGGGTGAGGGACAGCACCATCATTCATTCATCTAGCAGTGACTTACTGAATGCTTAGTATGTGCCAGAATCTAGACCAGGCACTGTGTGAGTGAAACAGACAAATAGACTGCTCTCATGGATCTTGCTGCTGAATGAGAAGCAAACACCAACCAAATACTGTTGATCCTTGAACCACACGGGTTTGAACTGCGCAGGTCCACTTGTATGCAGATTGTTTTTGTTTCCTTCAAACACTACAGTATACCACCCTCAGGGTTGGTTGAATCTGCTGATGCAGAACTGCAGATAGGGAGGGTCGACTGAAAGTAATACATGGATTTTCCTCTGTGCAGAGGGTCAGCACCCCTAACCCTCCAGTTGTTGGAGGGGCAGCTGTACTCACGCCCATGAATATAAGACCAGTCTTGGTGTGGGCGGGGCATCAAGAACATAGAGTTGTGAACGCTTGTTTGTGGTAGGGGATTTACCTTAAAGGGGGAAGGCGAGCAGTTGTTGCTGGAATTTAGATCTGAAAGGTAAGCTGGAAAAGAAGGAAGAAAGTGTGTATCAGGCAGGGGGCTGCAGGCAGAGAGTGAAGGGAAGGGGTAGTTTGCAGGATGAGTCCAGAAATGTGATCGAGGCCTTGTAGGGTTTTGGTTTTCATCTTGAATGGATCTTTATTATTTTCTACATTTATTTCTAATTGGAGGCTAATTGCTTTACCATGTCGTGTTGGTTTCTGCTGTATAACAGTGTGAATCAGCTGTAAGTATACGCGTCTCCTCCTTCTTGAGCCTCCCTCCGACACTCCCGCAGCCCAGTCCCAGCCCTCTAGGTCCTCACAGAGCACCGAGCCGAGCTCCCTGTGCTATATGCTGCTTCCGGCTAGTCGTCTAGTCACACGTGGCAGTGTATATATCTCAGTGCTACTCTCTCAACTCACCCCACCCTCTTCTTTCCCACTGTGTCCACAAGTCCATTCCCTACATCTGCGTCTCTATTCCTGCCCTGCAAGTAGGTTCATCAGTACCATTAAATGAGTCTTTAGATTGTTAAGCTCCTATTACTTGACGATTCTACTCTTAGATATTTACCTAAGAGAAATGGAAACTTCCTCAAAAGACTTAACATGAATACTCATAGTTGCCTGAAAATAGCCTAAAACTGGAAAAAATCCAAATGTCCATCAACAAAAGAATAAATGGATAAATAAATTGCAGCATATTCATAGTCAACTGAAGGAATGAACACACACCAACACAGAATGCTATCCAGATTACTTTGAGTAAAAAGAGCCGGGCACACACTGTCCATACTGTGTATTTATATTTGTATGAATCCAAAAATGGGCAAAACTAATCTATGGTGATGCTGCTAGGTCACTTCAGTCGTGTCCGACTCTGTGTGACCCCATAGGCGGCAGCCCACCAGGCTCCCCTATCCCTGGGATTCTCCAGGCAAGAATACTGGAGTGGGTTGCCATTTCNGGTGATGGACAGGGAGGCCTGGCGTGCTGCAGTCATGGGGTCGCAAAGAGTCGGACACGACTGAACAACTGAAGTGAAGTGAACTGAGGACCAACTATTTATCTTACGCAGATTTTAAACTGTGTAAAGAGTCATGGTTGGTACCCCTAATCTGTGTTGTTCAAAGGTCAACTATAGATCTTTAAATACCTGAAAATTTAAATACCTGAAAACGATGGTTTTCCAATCCCGTCTACTGACAAAGGCTCTGTGATACAAGGAGATTTTACCGGGGCTGGGCCTTCTTAGGTTTTCGGGAATGCAGGAGCTTAACAAACACCCCCTACCTCTTTTCTCCATCTTATAATTCATATGTGGGCTAAATTGTCTATTTTTTAAAGTAAACTTTGAGGAATGACATATTTTGATTTTAATTATTTGGGAAGAAGCATGTGAAGTAGAGAATGAGAGAAATTTGTAATTAACACACTTTCACTTGGGTCTTATCCCTGTCCATACCTGTGTCAGCTGTTAGCTGAATGGGTGCAGGCCAGATCTGTCTTAATTCACTGATGAACACACAATACCAAGTGTCTTTAATAGGTGCTAAATACCTTTTTGTTGTTGTTGTTAAATAAATTAATACATGGATTTTTGCATGGGTCCCTTAATTTTTCTCAGGTTAACTGGGAAACAAGCACCAAAACATCAGTGCTTGGCTAGAGGAAAGGTTTATTTCTCATTCCTGTCATAGTTCAGTTGGATCAGTGAATGGGTGTCACGGTCTTCATAGACCGGGACCTGGGGACTGGAGTCGACGAGAAGGACGCAGGGGACCCAAGTCTTGAGTGAAATAATGGTACTTTATTTTCAGAAATGCATGCTTATATATCTTCAATAAAATGATTATTCAGCCAATAAAAAGAATGAAATTCCACCAGTTGCAACAAAATGGTTAGTCCTAAAAGGTCACTGAAGGAAGTCACTGAAGGGAATCCAGGCAGGTACCCTTTCCCATGATCTCAGTCCTGAGAACTGCAACTCTGCTCGTTCGTGTTTTCCAGGAACTGATAAGGATCAGAGAGTCCCTGAGAAATGGCACACAATGGAAGAAAACAACATATTGGATCCCTTAAAGTTGAACATCCCCTGACAAATGGGGGAAAATATCTCTGTTCCACAGAATCATTCAGAGACCCAGGATCCTTCCAATGGATGGCTTCACCATCCCCTGGGGCTGTGAACTCCTCTCCTGTATTCTGTACATTGGACAGCCAGCAAAGAAGTGGGAATGTGAAGAAAGGATTGTACGGTAGGTTACCCTACCCCTCCATCTGCAAGAGAGTTGGTAACAGGGATGTAGTGATATACCCTAGAAGGAGAGGAGAAACTTGTGCATTGATAGGAATTCACTTTTTCTGCTTTACTCTCTGAGCCTCAACTTCTGAAAAGAAGAATGAATAATTTGTCATCGCTTTATGGGGATTTAAGGAGGTAATCAATGTGGAAGTACTTGGTAAGTATTAATCAAATGTTAGTTATGAATGTTCCTGGGTAGTTTAGTCCCTTTACTCCTGCATTCCATGAGTGAAATGTTTAGGCCCAAGTGCACTCTAAGAATCCTTTCCAGCTGTAAAATGCTTAGCTTCTGTGGTTCTTCTAAACCTTCAGCAAGCAAGGGCCTTTCTGACTTTGAGGGGTGGTGCCTGCAATAAGACACTTAGAATCCTACAACCCAATCCACCTGCCCCCCCAACCCTCTTTCATTGCTATAATACTGCCCGTGTTCTTTTAGAGACATAACCTGCTGCTGCTGCTAAGTCACTTCAGTCGTGTCCGACTCTGTGTGACCCCATAGACGGCAGCCCACCAGGCTCCCCCATCCCTGGGATTCTCCAGGCAAGAATACTGGAGTGGGTTGCCATTTCCTTCTCCAATGCATGAAAGAGAAAAGTGAAAGTGAAGTCGCTCAGTCTGTCCGACTGTTAGCGACCCCATGGACTGCAGCCCACCAGGCTACTCCATCCATTGGATTTTCCAGGCAAGAGTACTGGGGTGGGGTGCCATTGCCTTCCCCAGAGACATAACCTGACTCAGTCTTATTTTAATTCTATTCATTTCAGCTGTGGGTAAAAGATGATTTTTGCCTTCCTATTATGCCAGTCACTTCCAGCTTGTTAGATTCTTAATTTCAGAAGAAAATTATAAATGGGAGAAGAGAACCCAAGGAAGTATTTGGCAGGTTTGAAATATTTAAAACAAACATGATTACTTTAATCTTGTCTTGAAAGGTTTTATGTCATAGAATTGGTTCAATCTATTGCCTTTGTCTGTGGTTTCTTTAGTTTCTTATCTGAGTTTCCCAGCATTTTTCTCCAGCTAAGTTCTCTTTGTGGTTCATTGACAGTACAACTCCTAGAGGAGGTCAGCAAAGACCAAGCCTGAATTCTTCTAAGGGAAGGATATGCACTGGTAATATGCACTGATCCTCAGGGCTATTCTGGATTCTAGAGAATCTGAATCAAGCAGAGGAAATGATCTACCACTTCCTTTCAGGCCTCTTCTTATCTTTCTCCAAACCACAGCCAGGCGCTTTTTTCACACTGCAAATCTGATGTCATTCCTGTGCTTAAACACATTAGTATATGTACCGTATATGAAAAAAAAACTTTGAAATATATTATTACAAATAATACAATTCACAGATCTTCAGTACAGTTTGAGGAGTTTTTATAATTGGATATGCTTGTGAAAACACTATTGCAAACAAAGTGTTTCAGTTCAGTCGCTCAGTCGTGTCCGACTCTTTGCGACCCCATGAACCGCAGCACACCAGGCCTCCCTGTCCATCACCAACTCCCAGAGCCCACCCAAACCCATGTCCATTGAGTTGGTGATGCCATCCAACCATCTCATCCTCTGTTGTCCCCTTCTCCTCCTGCCCTCAATCTTTCCCAGGATCAGGGTCTTTTCAAATGAATCAGCTCTCCGCATTAGGTGGCCAAAGTATTGGAGTTTCAGCTTCAATATCAGTCCTTCCAATGACCACCAATGATCTCCTTTAGGATGGACTGGTTGGATCTCCTTGCAGTCCAAGGGACTCTCAAGAGTCTTCTCCAACACCACAGTTCAAAAGCATCAATTCTTTGGCACTCAGCTTTCTTTATAGTCCAACTCTCATATCCATACATGACTACTAGTTGGCCCTATGTATACCCTGGTCCTCTGTATATGCAGTTCCTCATATCAACAGTTCTACATCTCTGGATTCAACTAACCAGGGATGGTGTAGTAGTGAAGTATTTGCCACTGAAAAAAAAAATCACGTATAAGTGGACTCACGTAGTTCAAACCCATGTTGTTCAAGGCTCACCTCTATATTGTTGGAAATGGCATGAGTTTATTTCCCTTATTACTCAATCTAAAATTCTAAAATTCTAATCTAAAATTCTATGGCCCTATGAACGTCTTCTCTCTGATACCTGTGACTTTCTGGTGTCTCATGGTCACAACTCAGAGCAGCTGTTCTCATTGTAATGCATGGTTAAGGGACTAGATTAAATATCTCAGACTTTGAGATATTCCAAGCAATTGTCTGGATTTTTCAGAATACTCAGAACCTGGTTTCTTATGCTTCACTCTCTTTTCCTAGACAATTTTGGCAAGCCTATAGGAAAGGCTGTCATGGGCAATAGATATTGAGTTTTCAGCTCCTGCTCTTTGAAATTTCAGATTTGTATGTATTTATCCAGTTTTTACTCTTATTCAAGTGACTTTTACATGATCATTGCTATATCAGTTAACTCTCGGTAACAGAAAGACCCATTCAAATGGGCTTAAGCAAAAAGTAAGTTTTGGTTCAAGTAACTAGGACCTGGTTTTTCTTTCTCCATCTCTCAGCTTCCTATCTTTTAGGTCAGCTCTGTTCTCAGATAGACAACCCCCACCTGCTCATAAAAGAACTGCAGGAATGCTAAACTCACAGCCCCTTAAGTTCATACCTAGTGGAAAGAAAAAATATATATCTGCTGGTAGCATTCATAAAAGTCTTGAAACGTCCTTGAATTGCACTAGTTTAGATCAGGTACCCACTCAGAAACACAGGTGCAGGCTGTCTTGAGCCTGGGTCATGGCTCCACTCCATGTAGGGATCAGAATGCCATTGAGACTTCACGACTGAGAATGGGAAAAGAGTAAATTACCCAGAAGAAAATTGGAGACTGATTTTGCAAAGAGAGGTAGGCAAAGAAAAATTATGGGATGCATTGGTTAGTACTGCCATTGATGGCTCTGGGTGATTAGATTCTTTTTAAAGAATACAGCTATTAACCAGCTTGGGTAGCTGTTTCTAAACTCTGCAAATGTCTGAGTGAACACAAAGCTTGGGGTTTCACTTAGCCTTAAGAACTAGAAAAACTAAAAGAGTAAACAGACAGTAAAACCTGTTAAAATAACTCTTCATCAGAGAAAGTGTAAGCTTGAGTAGGCACTTGGGAAGTTGTTTGTAACTAAGGGAAAGAAAGATGAGAGAGTATATGTACTTTCTCTTACAAAACTGATTTATTTCTTGTTGCTTTTGAAAAGAATTTTATAGTGACAAGATAATATACATTCAGTGCAACAGTGTGATGGGGGAGGTGGAAGTGGAAATACAGTTTAAACTAAGGTTGCTAACAAGAAAGAGAGCTTTAGGACACTGCCTGGATGGGAAAAAAATTTTTTTAACAACTGATACTTTTATTAGGAAAAGTACAACAGCAATTTATGGTCATTTTATTTCTTACCGTCTTCTGTGGGATGTTTGAGATATTTATCAAAATGAAGTTGACTTTTTAGAAAATATTTATTCGTTTATGTATTTGGCTCCATCGGGTCCTAGCTGTGGCACACAGTTCTCTAGTTGTGGTGTGAGGGCTTAGTTACTCCACGGTAGGTGGGGTCTTAGTTCCCCAGCCAGGAATCAAACCCCTGTCTCCTGCATTGCAGGGCAGATTCTTAACCACTGGACCACCAGGGAAGTTCCTGAAGTTAACTTTTGGGGATATAAATGAAGTTAGCTTTTGACAATATTAATCAAAATCAGTTACTTGTACCACAGCTTTCTTATCCATTCATCCGCTGATGGACATCTAGGTTGTTTCCATGTCCTGGCTATTATAAACAGTGCTGCGATGAACATTAGGGTACATGTGTCTCTTTCTATTNTTTTTAATGGCTGAGTAATACTCCATTGTGTATATGTACCACAGCTTTCTTATCCATTCATCCGCTGATGGACATCTAGGTTGTTTCCATGTCCTGGCTATTATAAACAGTGCTGCGATGAACATTGGGGTACATGTGTCTCTTTCTATTCTGGTTTCCTCGGTGTGTATGCCCAGCAGTGGGATTGCTGGGTCATAAGGCCATTCTATTTGCAATTTCTTAAGGAATCTCCACACTGTTCTCCATACTGGCTGTACTAGTTTGCATTCCCACCAACAGTGTAAGAGGGTTCCCTTTTCTCCACACCCTCTCCAGCATTTATTGCTTGCAGACTTTTGGATCGCAGCCATTCTGACTGGTGTGAAGTGGTATCTCATTGTGGTCTTGATTTGCATTTCTCTGATAATGAGTGACGTTGAGCCTCTTTTCATGTGTTTGTTAGCCATCCGTATGTCTTCTCTGGAGAAATGCAGTATCTTTTTGAATTATAGTTTTCTTTGTATATTTGCCCAGAAGTGGGATTGCAGAAATATATGTGATAACTAACTCAATTTTTAGTTTTTTAAGGAACATCCATACTGTTTTCCATAGCAGATATACCAATTTCTGTTCCCACCAACAATGTAGAGGGGTTCCCTTTTCTCCAAACCCTCTCCCACATTTATTATCTGTAGACTTTCTGATGATGGTCTCTCTGACTGGTGTGAAGTGATACCTCATGATAGTTTTGATTTGCATTTCTCTAATAATTAGCAATGCTGAGCATCTTTTCATGTACCAAACAGAGAATCTTCTTTCCTAAACATCACTGGAGAAATATTTACAGCTTTTTGTTGTTGAAAAGGCAAATTCTGTGCAGACTGTCTCCTCCCATGAAGACAAAGTACAATTCAAATGATTGGGTTTCAGCTTTAGTCAGTCTAGGTGAACTGTGTCTAAGGCAACTCCAATCACTTTTCTGAGTTTCTGGTTCCATTCTAGACTGGAAAAGCACAACAAAAAAACCCCTCTCAATATCTCTGAGTACATGAAATACAGTGATCTTAGAGTTACAAGAGATAGAAACATTGTTGACTTTTTTCTTTATGATGATCCAAACCTCAGCTTGCTTGCCCAGAAGTTGATTTTGGTCAAATAATTCATGTTGGGAGAGCCCATTCATGCTGACTAAACTTAATAGAGGATAATACATAAGCCATACAGTTGATTTACATTGTTCGTTGTTCAGTTGCTGGGTCACGTCTGACTCTTTGCAACTCCATGAACTGCAGCACACCAGGCTTTCCCGTCGTTCACCATCTCCCGGAGTTTGCTCAAACTCATGTCCACTAAGTCAGTGATGCCATCCAACCATCTCATCGTCTGTTGTCGCCTACTCCTCCTGCCTTCAATCTTTCCCAGCATCAGGGTCTTTTTCAAAGAGCTGGCTCTTTGCACCAGGGGGCCAAAGTATTGGAGCTCAGATTCAGTTATCAGTCCTTCCAATGAATATTCAGGGTTGATTTCCTTAGAATTGACTGTTTTGATCTCCTTGCAGTCCAAGCGACTCTCAAGAGCCTTCTCCAGCACCGCAATTCAAAAGTATCAGTTCTTTAGCACTTAGCCTTCTTTATGGTCCAACTCTAATATCCATCCATGACTACTGGAAAAACCATAGCTTTGACTGTATGGACCTTTGTCAGCAAAGTGATGTTTCTGCTTTTTAATACGTTGCCTAGGTTTGTCATAGCTTTTTTTCTAAGGAGGAATCTTTAGATTTCATGATTTTTAATTTCAGTCACCATCCACAGTGATTTTGGAGCCCAAGAGAATAAAATCTGTCACTGTTTCCACTTTTTCATCATCTTTGCCATTCAGAAAACTAAAATCGTGGCATCCGGTCCTTCATGGCAAATAGATGGGGAAACAATGGAAACAGTGACAGACTTTATTTGGGGGGGCTCCAAAATCACTGCAGATGGTGACTGCAGCCATGAAATTAAAAGACGCTTGCACCTTGAAAAGAAAGCTATGACCAACCTAGACAGCATATTAAAAAGCAGAGACATTGCTTTGCCAACAAAAGTCTGTCTAGTCAAAGCTATTGTTTTTCCAGTAGTCATGTATGGATGTGAGAACTGGATTATAAAGAAAGCTGAGTGTCCAAGAATTGATGCTTTTGAACTGTGGTGTTGGAGAAGACTCTTGAGAGTCCCTTGGAATGCAGAGATCCAACCAATCCATCCTAAAGGAAATCAGTACTGATTATTCATTGGAAGAACTGATGCTAGAGCTGAAACTCCAATCCTTTGGCCACCTGATGTGAACTGATTGATTTGAAAAGACCCTGATGCTGGAAAGATTGAAGGTGGGAGGAGAAGGGGATGACAGAGGATGAGATGGTTGGATGGCATCACTGACTCTATGGACATGAGTTTGAGTAGGCTCTGGGAGTTGGTGATGGACAGGGAAGCCTGGCATGCTGCGTCCATGGGGTTGCAAAGAGTTGGACATGACTGAGTGACTGAACTGAACTGATGGGATCAGATGCCATGATCTTAGTTATTTGAATGTTGAGTTTTAAGCCAACTTTTTCACTCTCTTCTTTCACCCTCATTAAGAGGCTCTTTAGTTCTTCACTTTCTGCCACTAGAGTGGTATCATCTGCATATCTGAGGTTGTTGATATTTCTCCCAGCAATCTTCATTCCAGCTTGTGAGTCATTCAGCCCAGCATTTCGCATGATGTATTCTACATATAAGTTAAATAAGCAGGGTGACAATATATAGCCTTGACATACTCCTTTTCCAATTTTGAATCAGTCCATTGTTCCATGTCCATTTCTAATTGTTGCTTCTTGTCCTGCATACAGGTTTCTCAGGAGACAGGTAAAGTGGTCTGGTATTCCCATCTTTTGAAGAATTTTCCACAGTTTGTTGTGATCCACACAGTTAAAGGCTTTAGTGTAGTTGATGAAGCCAAAGTAGATGTTTTTCTGGGATTCGCTTGCTTTTTCTATGATCCAGTGGATGTTCGCAGTTCAATCTCTGGTTCTTCTGCCTTTTCTAAATCCATCTAGAAGTTCTTGGTTCATGTTCTGTTGAAACCTAGCTTGGAGGATTTTGAGCATTATCTTGCTAGCATGTAAAATGACTTCAGTTGCACAGTAGTTTGAATATTCTTTGGCATTGCCTTTCTTTGGGATTGTAATGAAAACTTGACCGGGGAAGGCAATGGCACCCCACCCCAGTACTCTTGCCTGGAAAATCCAATGGACGGAGTAGCCTGGTGGGCTGCAGTCCATGGGGTCGCTAACAGTCGGACAGACTGAGCGACTTCACTTTCACTTTTCTCTTTCATGCATTGGAGAAGGAAATGGCAACCCACTCCAGTATTCTTGCCTGGAGAATCCCAGGGATGGGGGAGCCTGGTGGGCTGCCGTCTATGGGGTCACACAGAGTCGGACACGACTGAAGTGACTTAGCAGCAGCAGCACATAGTTTGACACAGAATTTACAGTAGCCTAGGCAATCCTATTGACTGATGAAAACAGTTGACAATTTTGGAAGTCAAATGTTATAATTAGAAGTTGTTTAGTGAACAAGTGATTCAAATTAGCTGGATAATTTTGATGGCTAATAGAATTGCATCTCTCACCTTTGTAAATATATGACATTCTCTTGGCCAAACAGGGAATGTTCCTCTCTAAATATCACAGGAGAAATAGTGACTACTTTTTTTATTTGGTTGGAGAGAGAGAATTCTCTGCAGACTATCTACCCTTTCTAGGAAGACAAGGTGCAATTCAGCTGATTGGGTTTCACCTCCAGCCAAGTTAATATAATTGATTCTGTTTCTGTTCACTTCAGCCATTTTATTATAATTGATTGGGTTAGAGTTTGATTGTGTTAGGGCTTCAGTCATTTTACTTTAAGTGATTAGGCTGCTAGAGCTTTAGATATATTGATAGAATTATGCTTTCCTGAAACTACACCAGGTTATTTGCTACTTCTAATAAGGCTGATCGCATCCATTACACTTTGACTTTTCCTTATTTCACTTGGGGTACACAATCTTTTGAGTGCATTATCCTACTGTTACTATTTTGCAGGTTTATTGCAACCTGAAGAAATGCAGTGGCTTCCTAGTTGGTCCTTCTGCCTTTCATTTCTCCTCCAATTTTTCCTGTACACACAGTTGTCAAATCAATTATCTTAAAAATCTGTTTCAAACATCCTACAAAATAGGAGAAAATACTTGCAACTCATATATCTGATAAGGGTCTAGTATCTGGAGTATATAAGGAACTCTTAGAGCTCACCAACAAAAAGACAAGCAATCCAATTAAAAAATGGATAAATGTCTTAAATCAGTTCAGTTCAATTCAATCAGTCGTGTCCGAATCTTTGTGACCCCATGAACTGCAGCATGCCAGGCCTCCCTGTCCATCACCAACTCCCGGAGCCTACTCAAACCCATGTCCATAGAGTCGGTGATGCCATCCAACCATCTCACCCTCTGTCATCCCTTTCTCCTCCCGCCTTCAATCTTTCCCAGCATCAGGGTCTTTTCAAATGAGTCAGCTCTTTGCATGAGGTGGCCAAAGTATTGGACTTTCAGCCTCAACATCAGTCCTTCCAATGAACACCCAGGGTTCCAAGGGACTCTCAAGAGTCTTCTCCAACACCACAGTTCAAAAGCATCAATTCTTCAGCGCTCAGCTTTCTTTATAGTACAACTCTTACATCCACACATGACTACTGGAAAAACCACAGCCTTGACTAGATGGACCTTTGTTAATAAAGTAATGTCTCTGCTTTTTAATATGCTATCTAGGTTGGTCATAACTTTCGTTCCAAGGAGCAAACGTCTTTTAATTTCATGGCGGCCGTCACCATCTGCAGTGATTTTGGAGCCCAAGAAAATAAAATCAGCCACTGTTTCCATTGTTTCCCCATCTATTGGTCATGAAGTGATGGGACCAGATGCCGTGATCTTAGTTTTCTGAATGTTGAGCTTTAAGCCAACTTTTTCACTCTCCTGTTTCACTTTCATCAAGAGGCTCTTTAGCTCCTCTTCACTTTCTGCCATAAGGGTGGTGTCATCTGCGTATCTGAGGTTATTGATATTTCTCCCGGCAATCTTGATTCCAGCTTGTGTTTCTTCCAGCCCAGCGTTTCTCATGATGTACTCTGCCTATAAGTTAAATAAGCAGGGTGACAATATACAGCCTTGACGTACTCATTTTCCTATTTGGAACCAGTCTGTTGTTCCATATCCAGTTCTAACTGTTGCTTCCTGACCTGCACACAGATTTCTCAAGAGGCCGGTCTGGTATTCCCATCTCTTTCAGAATTTTCCACAGTTTATTGTGATCCACACAGTCAAAGGCTTTGACATAGTCAATAAAGTAGAAATAGATGTTTTTCTGGAACTCTCTTAGTTTTTCAATGATAGCTCAACTGGAATTCCATCACCTCCACTAGCTTTGTTCGTAGTGATGCTTTCTAAGGTCCACCTGACTTCACAGTCTAGGATGTCTGGCTCTAGGTGAGTGACCACACCATCGTGATTATCTTGGTCATGAAGATCTTTTCTGTACAGTTCTTCCGTGTATTCTTGCCACCTCTTCTCAATATCTTCTGCTTCTGTTAGGTCAATACCATTTCTGTCCTTTATTGAGCCCATCTTTGCATGAAATGTTCCCCTGGTATCTCTAATTTTCTTGAAGAGATCTCTATTCTTTCCCATTCTGTTGTTTTTCTCTATTTGTTTGCACTGATGACTGAGGAAGGCTTTCTTATCTCTCCTTGCTATTGTTTGGAACTTTGCATTCAGATGCTCATAGCTTTCCTTTTCTCTTTTGCTTTTCACTTCTCTTCTTTTCACAGCTATTTGTAAGGCCTCCCCCAGATAGCCTTTTTGCTTTTTTTGCATTTCTTTTCCATGGGGATAGTCTTGATCTCTGTCTCCTGTACAATGTCCATAGTACATGTCATAAACCTCCGTCCATAGTTCATGAGGCACTCTATCTACTGTATAATCATAAGGGATTTTATCTAGGTCATACCTGAATGGTCTAGTGGTTTTCCCACTTTCTTCAATTTAACTCTGAATTTGGCAATAAGGAGTTCATGATCTCAGCCACAGTCAGCTCCCAGTGTTGTTTTTTGCTGACTGTATAGAGCTTCTCCATCTTTGGCTGCAAAGAATATAATCAATCTGATTTCGGTGTTGACCATCTGGTGATGTCCATGTGTAGAGTCTTCCCTTGTGTTGTTGGAAGAGGGTGTTTGCTATGACCAGTGCTGCCCATCTTTGCATGAAATGTTCCCTTGGTATCTCTAATTTTCTTGAAGAGATCTCTAGTCTTTCCCATTCTGTTGTTTTCCTCTATTTCTTTGCATTGATCACTGAGGAAGGCTTTCTTATCTCTCCTTGCTATTCTTTGGAACTCTGCATTCAAATTGCTGTATCTTTCCTTTTCACTTCTTTTCTTTTCTCAGCTATTTTTAAGGCCTTCTCAGACAGCCATTTTGCTTTTTTGCACTTCTTTTTCTTGGGGATGGTTTTGCTCACTATCTCCTGTACAGTGTCACAAACCTACGTCCATAGTTCATCAGGCACTCTATCAGGTCTAGTCCCTTAAATCTATTTCTCACTTCCACTGTGTAATCATAAGGGATTTGATTTAGGTCATACCTGAATGGTCCAGTGGTTTTCCCTACTTTCTTCAATTTAAGTCTGAANTGGGGATGGTTTTGCTCACTATCTCCTGTACAGTGTCACAAACCTACGTCCATAGTTCATCAGGCACTCTATCAGGTCTAGTCCCTTAAATCTATTTCTCACTTCCACTGTGTAATCATAAGGGATTTGATTTAGGTTATACCTGAATGGTCCAGTGGTTTTCCCTACTTTCTTCAATTTAAGTCTGAAGTTGGCAATACGGGGTTCATGATCTGAGCCACAGTCAAATCCTGGTCTTGTTTTTGCTGACTGTATAGAGCTTCTCCATCTTTGGCTGCAAAGAATATAATCAATCTGCTTTTGGTATTGACCATCTGATGATGTCCATGTGGATAACCTTCTCTTGTGTTGTTGGAAGAGGGTGTTTGCTATGACCACTGCGTTCTCTTGGCAAAACTCTATTAATCTTTGCCCTGCTTCATTCTGTACTCCAAGGTCAAATTTGCCTGTTACTCTAGGTGTTTCTTGACTTCCTACTTTTGCATTCCAGTCCCCTATAATGAAAAGGACATCTTTTTTGGGTGTTAGTTCTAAAAGGTCTTGTATGTCTTCATAGAACCATTCAACTTCAGCTTCTTCAGCATTACTGGTCAGGGTAGACTTGGATAACTGTGATATTGAATGGTTTGCCTTGGAAACGAACAGAGATCATTCTGTTGTTTTTGAGATTGCATCCAAATACTTCATTTTGGACTCTTGTTGACCATGATGGCTACTCCATTTCTTCTAAGGGATTCCTGCCCGCAGTAGCAGATATAATGGTCATCTGAGTTAAATTCACCCATTCCAGTCCATTTTAGTTTGCTGATTCCTAGAATGTCGACGTTCACTCTTGCCATCTGTTTGACCACTTCCAATTTGCCTTGATTCATGGACCTGACATTCCAGGTTCCTATGCAATATTGCTCTTTACAGCATCGGACCTTGCTTCTATCACCAGTCACATCCACAACAGGGTATTGTTTTTGCTTTGGCTCCATCCCTTCATTCTTTCTGGGGTTACTTCTCCACTGATCTCCAGCAGCATATTGGGCACCTAACGACCTGGGGAGTTCATCCTTCAGTGTCCTATCTTTTTGTCTTTTCATACTGTTCATGGGGTTCTCAAGGCAAGAATACTGAAGTGGTTTGCCATTCCCTTCTCCAGTGGGCCACATTTTGTCAGAACTCTCCACCATGACCCGACCATCTTGGATGGCCCTACACAGCATGGCCTAGTTTCATTGAGTTAGACAAGGCTGTGGTCCGTGTGATCAGATTGGCTAGTTTTCTGCGATTGTGGTTTCAGTCTGTCTGCCCTCTGATGCCCCCTCTCAGTGCTTACGGTCTTACTGGGGTTTCTCTTACCTTGGACGTGGGGTATCTCTTCATGGCTGCTCCAGCAAAGCGCAGTCACTATTCCTTAACTTGGATGTACAGTACATTTGTATAAAATTATCCAAATGGCCAGTAAGCACATGAAAAGATGCTCAGAGCCTTAGTCATTAGGAAAATGCAAGTCAAAATCACAATGAAACACCACTTCATGGATTTCCTTGGCAGTCCAGTGGTTAAGATTTCGCTCTTCCATTTCAAGAGGTACAATTTCAATCCCTGGTGAGGGAACTAAGATCCCACAAGATTCACAGTGTGCCCCCCACTCATATGGCTATTAAAAAAGTGAGGGTGCATCTCCCAAATGTGAGTGGTACTACTCCAAATTATGCAACATAGTGGGATTGTCTCCAGCCTCTTTTTCAGTTTTAATTTTCTCTATGACACACATCACTACCTAACCTCTTATACAGTTTACTTATTTCTTTGGTTATTGTCTGCTCCTCCTCCCCAACTTGAATGTAGGTTTCATGAAGGCAAGAATGCTTGTTTTTTTGTGTCCCAGAATGAATGGCAGGTCCATGGATGGCATTCAATAAATGTTTGCTGAATGAGTGAATAAATAGGAAGATACATTTACAAACATAGTTATTCATGACTAGAGTCTTACTTTTTTAGTGAATAAAATGGAGTCATACCACAGAAATTCCTCTGCCATTTTTTTTCCCTTTTGGCAGCACTGAGCAGCATGTGGGATCTGTGACCAGACATGGAATCTGAGTCCCCTGTAGAGGAAGCTCAGAGTCTTGACCACTGGCCCACCATGGAAGTTCCCCTCTACAACTTATGTTTGTCCTTTAACATGCCGTTGGCATTCCTCTAGGTAAATGCAATAGCTCTAACATACTTTTTCATGAACTGCATATTATTCCACGGTCCTGGTATTCAGTAATTTGTTCAGCTCTTCCCCTATTGACAGAATAATTTTTTCACCATTATAAACAATTTAGCAGTAAACCTTCTTATGTATGTATCATTGTGTGCTGGCAGTGTTTTTAATTCTCTAGGAAAGGATGTGTCCAAGCTTATTTTACAGGATATTGCCCTAATACTTCCCAAAGAGCATAACAGTCCCAACTCCCACAATCATCTGTTCCCACTACATCAGCTATCTAGGTTTGCATTTATGGTGTTTCACAATCTGGCCACAAAGTACCTTTCCAGTTTCATCTCTGACCTCTCTTATTTCTTTATTAGAATCTTCTGTCCCATGAAATCAACCCCTCAAAGATTTACAGAACCATGAAGACATTATATTAGTGAAATAAACCATACACAAGGACAAATATTATGTGAATTCACTTATATAAGATACTAGAATAGTCAAATTCATAGAGACAGAAAGTAGAACACTGGTTACCAAAGGCTGGGGAGGGAGAATGACAGAGAATGAAGAATCTTTGTTTATGGCTAAGGAATTTCAGTTTGTGATAATAAAAATTCTGGAGATGGAGAGTGGTGATGGTTGTCTAACAGTATGAATATACTTAATGCCACTGAACTTGAACCATTTAAAAATGGTTAAAATGGCAAATTTTACATTAGGAATAAAAATAAATTAAACTATTTTCATGTATTTTACAATTTAAAAATAATTAATTTGTTTGGCCTCACTAGGTCTTAGCTGCTGTACTCAGGCTTCGTTGTTCCACGGCATGTGAGATCTTGCTTCCCCAGCCAGAGAGGGAATCCATATCCCTTTCATTGGAAGGTGGATTCTTAGCTACTGGACCACCAAAGAAGTCCCCTATTTTAAAATTTAAAAATTCAAAAAGTGAAAAAAATATTGCTTACACATTTTAGCCTCTATCCCTTTATTCACACTAAACCCTACTCCATCAATGCATAAATGAATCAAGTCCTAACTCAACAGCTCCTTTTCTTCTGAACTCTCACCTGAAAACCTCACCCTCAAATCCTGAACACCTCACTGAAACTCTCCTGAAGACCTCAACCCCAAATCCCCAGGGATTATTTCCTTCTTAATATCTGTGCTCCTTCAGTTCAGTTCAGTCGCTCAGCCATGTCCAACTCTTTGTGATCCCATGGACTGCAGCATGCCAGGTCTTCCTGTCCATCACCAACTCCTGGAGCCCACTCAAACTCATGTCCATTGAGTCTGTGATGCCATCCGACCATCTCATCCTCTGTTGTCCCCTTCTCCTCCTGCCTTCAATCTTTCCAAGCATCAGCGTCTTTTCATTGAGTCAGTTCTTAGCATCAGGTGGCCAGAGGATTGGAATTTGAGCTTCAACATCAGTCCTTCCAATGAATATTCAGGACTGATTTCCTTTAGGATGGACTGGTTGGATCTCTTTGCATTCCAAGGGACTCCCAAGGGTCTTCTCCAGCACCACAGTTCAACAGGATCAATTCTTGGGTGCTCAGCTTTCCTTAGAGTCCAACTCTCACATCCATACACGACTACTAGAAAAACCATAGTCTTGACTAGATGGACTTTTGTTGGTAAAGTAATGTCTCTGTTTTTTAATATGCTGTCTAGGTTAGCCATAGCTTTCCTTCCAAGGAGTAAGCATCTTTTAATTTCATGGCCACAGTCACCATCTGCAGTGATTTTGGAGCCCCAAAATATAAAGTCAGTCACTGTTTCCCCATCTATTTGCCATGAAGTGATGGGATCAGATGCCATGATCTTAGTTTTCTGAATGTTGAGCTTTAAGCCAACTTGTTCACTCTCTTTCTTCACTTTCATCAAGAAGCTCTTTAGTTTTTCTTCAATTTCTGCCGTAAGGGTGGTGTTATCTGCATATCTGAGGTTATTGATATTTCTCCTGGCAATCTTGAGTCCAGCTGGTACTTCTTCCAGCAGCATTTAATTCTAAACTCCCCTTTGACCTTGCTCATTCAACCTTGTTTTTTGCATTTTCACAAATATTCATTCTATATGGTAAACACTGAATATTTACCATTTGAAGACTAGATGCTAAGAAAAGAAAATGAATGGGACAAACCACTGCCTCAGATGGCAAGTCTGGTGAGTAAGATTGATGTATTACAACATGGGGGCTTCCCTGGTGGCACAGACAGTAAAGAATCTGCTTGCAATGCCAAAGATTGAGCTTTAATCCCTGGGTCGGGACAATCCCCTGAAGAAGGGAATGTCAAACCATTCCAGTTATTCTTGACTAGCGAATTCATTCCATGGACAAAGGGGCATGGCACGCTACAGTCCATGGGTCACAAAGAGTTGGACTCACTGAGTGACTAACACACATACACACACGCACACACACGTGCATTACAACATGACTATGACCAGAGCCACAGATGGTGGCAAGGACGAAGTGTTCAGCTTCACCTAGAGATATCATGCAAGGCTATGTGGGGAGAGGATGTTGATTTTGCCCTTTAAAAACATTAAATAGCTCACTTTTCTCCTTTTAAAATAGCACCCACACATTTTAGGACATCTAGAAAACTTAGAGAAGGCAATGGCAACCCACTCCAGTACTCTTGCCTGGGAAGTCCCATGGACGGAGGAGCCTGGTGGGCTGCAGTCCATGGAGTCGCAAAGAGTCAGACGTGACTGAGCGACTTCACTTTCACTTTTCACTATCATGCATTGGAGAAGGAAATGGCAACCCACTCCAGTGTTCTTGCCTGGAGAATCCCAGGGACGGGGGAAGCCTCGAAGGTTGCCGTCTATGGGGTTGCACAGAGTCGGACACGACTGAAGCAACTTAGCAGAAAACATGGAAACTTCTTTTTTTGACCACACCACTCGACTTAGGGGATCGTAGTTCTCTGACTAGGGATGGCACCCTGGCTCCTTGCAGTGGAGTCTTTCCCCCACTCCCCAATATTTTAATTAACTAATTAACTAATTTGGCTGTGCCGGGTCTTAGCTTTGGCAATGTAAACTCTTAGTTGCTGCATGTGGGATTTAGTTCCCTGGCCAGGGATAGAATTCGGGTCTCCTGCATTGGGAGCCCAGAGTCTTAAACACTAGAATGCCATTGATGTCTCTGGAAAACGTGGAAACATTGAAAAAAGTCCTAGCACTTCAAAACAGCCACTGGTTACATTTTGGTGTATTTACTTCCAGTCCTTTCCTCCACATATTTCAAATAAACTGTTTGTAACCATATATATGTGATTTTATATGCGTCTATATAGAGAGTGTGGGGGCGGGCAACATGCGTTCTCCATTTGATTCGTTCTTAAAGGTTTTCCAGGTGAAGAAGAGGAGAGGAGGCCACAGAACTTAACACTCTGTCGGACCCTAAAAAGCTCTGCTCTGAGCCTCCTCATTTTCCAAAGTGGCAGCCATAGTCCAGAGATGATACAAGGACTTTATTAAGACAAAGTCACTGACAGGAACTAATGACTCGCATCCAGTCAGGTGTCTTCCCTCCACAGCACAGTTAATCAAGAGGCTAGAGAGCTAAGAATCAGCCATTTTCTGCAACAAGGTCTAACTGTTAAAATTTGTCAGTTACTCCACAAAGAAAGAGGAGTCAGCCACCTCCCACAAACCAACCACATCACATATTTTTCCTCTTGGTCCCTAGAGAACATCTGGCACTGGTATAGGCTACTTTAGGTAGGACTAGGCTACAAGCAAGGCTGTATTACAGGTCAGAGGAGTGGATCGTGGGTAAGGACACGGTTTTAGAACCAGACCCCCTGTGCTCAAATGCATTGTTGTTTAGTCACTCACTTGTGTCCATCTCTTTGCGACCCTGTGGACTGTAGCCCACCAGGCTCCTCTGTCCATGGGATGTCCCAGGCAAGGATTCTGGAGTAGGTTGCCATTTCCTTCTCCAGGGGATCTTCCTGACCTAGGGATTGAACCTGTTACTCCTGCATTGCAGGCAAATTCTATACCACTGAGCCATCAGGGAAGCCCCTGATCAAATGTATGGCTACTAATTAATAGTTGTATGGCCTTAAGCAAATTACTTAACCGTTCCGAGCTCCACTTTTTTCATCTATAAAATGGGAGTAGTAACCATCTACTTTATAAGTTTTTAAAAACAAATATATATTAAATAGCATAGTTAAAGATGCAGATGTAGATGTGCCTGGCACATAGTAACTGGTCAGTAAATATTAGTAATATCATTAAACTGCCAAGCCAAAGACTATCTTGTGATTCCAGGCACAATGCTAAATGTTTGAATGACTCCACATGGGAATAGACAAAGGCTAAACCTTTGCTTCTCCCAGATTTGGGGCTTGTCACCTGGGACATTACCAGAAAATCATACACCTTCCTTCATAGCATATGTTAGCTCTGTAGTTTGTTTTGTATTGCTCTATACTTTTCTCTTGGAGAAGGAAATGGCAACCCACTCCAGTGTTCTTGCCTGGAGAATCCCAGGGACAGGGGAGCCTGGTGGGCTGCCGTCTATGGGGTCGCCCAGAGTCGGACATGACTGAAGCGACTTAGCAGCAGCAGCATACTTTTCTCTTAGGCAGTCTGATTCTGCTCTGAAATTTTTAGAAAAACTCCTGGGTTTGGATACTCTTTTTGGAGAGCTACTAAAGACATAACTGTTAGAGATGGAATTTAAAAAAACCAAACCCACAAAAACCTTTGAGAGACAATATAAGGCAATAAGGGCATCTCTGATGGCTCAGATGGTAAAGAATTCAAGTGCGATGCAGGAAACCCAGGTTCCATCCCTGGGCCAGGAAGATTCCTCAGAGAAGGGAATGGCTACTCACTCCAGTATTGTTGCCTGGAGAATTCCACGGACAAAGGAGCCTGGTGGGCTACAGCCCATGGCGTTGCAAAGAGTTGGATTCAACTAGCGACTAACACACATATAAGGCAAATAAAGGTGTCCTTGACCTAAGAAACGTCAGGAACCAAGAAATTGAAGGGTGAGGAAAGCTAAACTTCATCAAAATCCCTTCCTATTATGAAATCTCTGCATTCAGTAAACTTCTCTTTTCTTATTTTGCAACGGCTTGTCCCTACTGGAAAACCCTATACCCTGTTCCCTACATCGTTCCTTATCCTGGACCCTTTATCCCTGTGTCCCTCAGTATCCAAAGCTCTCAAATCCCGTTTCGCGGCGGGCCAAAGAAAATCTGCTTTTAGAAAACTCACTAGCTTCTTGTCCTTCCCTGGATCAAGCAAAGTCTGGGACTCCACCTAGGGTAGATTGTTACTGTTAGCAATCAACCTCTAGCGGCCTTCTTTTTATCAAAGTAACACTCTGGTCATCTTGTGGCTTTACTTTATGACTGTGCAGACTTTGTGTATGCTGAAGTGATCTGAGCGAATCTGAAGGAAGAGAGCTAGTAGTGTTTGCCAAAGCAACAGTGGACATCAGGGACCCAATGGAGGCTCCGGAATGAAGATTTCGGTAGGATTACACCAAGACCTGCCAGTGTTAAGGGCCAAAGAGACACAGCGCCCCCTAAAGGGAGTGCGAATTAAAGTTACTAAATCCGGCCGACGACATCACGTGCCCTACGCCAGGCCAATTGAAAATTAATAATCGCTTCCTCTGTTCCCCATGGAAACAACCCCGCCCCTCTGACCTTCCCGCTCCGTGCAGCCTTGAGGTTTTGTCGTTTTATTGAATGTTTAAACTGACAATCAAATACCTGCGCCTTCTGGATGGACACCTTGCTTCCGCTAAGCAAACTAGTACACTGATTGGTCAATGAAATAATAGATGACATTTGGACGTCCAATAACCTTCATCCTAGGCGGGATCTAATGGGGACGTAGGGCCAATCAGAGGCGGCGTTCCCTCTGTGGTTCCACGTCGGCACCAGCTGCGGGGCAAGATGGAGGCGCTGATTTTGGTAGGAGCCGGAGGGGCACTTGAGATGCTGCAATGTCCAGGGGGGCCGGGAGTCGGGGTTCAGCCTGAGTGGGAGGGGGTAAACAGGGGAGTTCCTGTTAATCCTCGGAGTCCGAACGTTTTGCAGGTCCCTGGGATAAGCCTGTGGCCTAGTGCCGGAGCTAAAGCCTCGGTTTAGGGTAGGAAGCTGTGCCGGGGATAGGGCAGAGTTGGTGGAAAGTTGAAGGGAGCACATGGAGTCCTTAGGACACATAGGATCATAAGCGTACTGGATTGGGGCCCTTCAGATTCTCTCTGATTATGTGCATTGTGGATGATACTGTGATTTGAGTTTCCCCAAATCTCCAAACTCGCCTCAAATTGTAAGAATAGAGTGCAGGTGTTTGTCATCACAGACAACTTGTCACAGTGGAACTCTCCGCTGATAATTCCCTGTCGTAGACCTTTAAAGAAAACTTTTCTTCTTCGATTTCCTATGTAGATTTTGTCATAAGGAATCAGTATTCCATTAGAGTGCTTTATGGAATGTTTTTTCAGATTTCTTATTCTGTTCTCCTTTTCCCGGTTCATTTAAATTTTGGGAATTCTTACTACTGTAGGATCTGGGATGCTAACTCTTCTCTGGTTATGTAAGAATTTTGGTGACTAAAGAGGTGTGTTACCTCCCCTGTCCATATAATCCTTTTTGCTTGTTTCATGTACACCTGTGATGGATTCATGTCAATATATGCCAAAACCAATACAGTACTGTAAAGTAAAATAAAAAATTTTTAAAAATCAGTTACTTGAAGTTGCTGTATGAGTGAGGTCTCTCCCTTTGGGTAAAAAGTGACTGAAACCCAAGTCAAACTAGCTTAGGCAAAAAGGAGTCTGTGTTGGAAGGCTCAGCTAATTCTGAGATGACAAGGACATATCTGGGCCTCGCAGACAAGGAGTCAGGGATTCAACCACCACCCAGAGCCTTTTCCTTTAATCCCTTATCTCTGTTTCTCTTACTCTGGCTTTCTCCCCAGGAATTATGCCAAAACAGATTGAATGTTTTCTCAATTTTTTACCAGCTGCACCCCAAGGGAAGCCAAGAATACCGGAGTGGGTAGCCTATCCCTTCTCCAGGGGATCTTCCCAACCCAAGAGTCAAATGGGGGTCTCCTGCATTGCAGGTAGATTCTTTACCAACTGAGCTCTCAGGGAAGCCACTTCTCAATCCGTCTTAGCAAGGGAGTAAGCCTCTTTGCCCACTGCAGTTTTTCAAACCCTGAAGGACTCTCATTGGTCTGGTGTAGGTTATCTGCTTACTCAGGACCAAAGCATTATATTTTGATCAGCCGTACTTGATATAGTTAATCATCTCCAGTCTAATTTGCTAAGGCCAGGAGTTGGGACTCCCTACAAGACGTTTGTGTTAGAAAAATAGGCATTTTCCAGAAGAAAGAGGATCGGAATGCTAGGTCAACAAAGCCAGATATGTTCACATCAAACACCCAATTCTTTTATTAATAATAAAGAATAATAAAGAGTTTAAAAATAATAAAGTATTCTTTGTAAACATAATTATCACTTTAACAAGTAGAGGGTTACAACTGCAATGCTAAAGCCCACACACCGAGATAAAATGCTTGGCACAGATAGATAACCCAAACATTTCACAGGCAGTTGTTCAGCTTTGCTCACTGCCCACCCTTCACAGATGACCTTCCTGCCCTGCTGAGATCATGCAATGCCTGATGGAAGTCAGACCTCTGCCCAGATTTCCTAAAATGAATCCTAATTTTAGGGAAAGCTTGGAGTTCTGTTTATCTTCCACCTGCTTTGAGCTTAAGTTTCAGTTCTAATAACTAGACCTCTGCTTTGCTCATCTTTACCTAAGCCAAATTTCTCCCTCTTTGTCCTTCTATTCCCCTACATGATACTACATAGCCCTTCTCAGACCCGCTTTTTAGAAGGAGTGGGACACAAAATCTTGGTTTCTAAGTATCGATACCATTTTCCACTCGAAGGAAACAGGAGTCCTCAGAAATGGCTGATTCCAAATCTAGACGAGGGAAGTAGAAATCTCTTATTGTAGCAGCAAGTAAAGAGGTGCTCAAAAATAATGGGGAACGTCAAATAGTTTGTAGGGCTCCTTATCGTACTTGAATTCTTGGCCATATATAAAACTACTAATCTCATCCTCGCTCTTGAAACCTCCGCTAACTTTGGTCATCTTCTCAATGCTAGCTCCCTCTAAGAGTATTTCCTGGTATCTCATTTTCTGCCGTCATCAGACAGGTGTTCCTTGGGGTTCTATCCTCAGCTGTCTTCTCATTCTATTCCCTCCCTGGGTGATCTCAGCTAATCCCATAACTCCAGTTGTTATATAAACAATGGCTCCCAAATATATACTTTTAAATGTATTTCTACGTGGGTAGAGAGAAGAGATAGATTTGGCACAGAGACTTTGTTAAAGCTCCAGAATCCATCCTGGATATCACCTGGATATCTCCACTTAGTTTAATTCTCATAACCTCTTAAAAATTAAAGACATTTTCATCACATCATCTAGTATTCTTTATTCTGTTTCTGGTACTACCAACATCTGACTCTCGCCGCAAGAAATTCTGTGGTTATTCTTTTTTAAACAAACCTTTTATTTTGTTTTGGGGTATATAGCCAATTAATGGGCTTCCTGGATAGCTCAAGCAGTAAAGAATCTATTTGTAATGCAGGAGCCTGGGGTTCAATCCCTGGGCGGGAAGATCCCCTGGAGAAGGGAATGGCTACCCAGTCCAATATTCTTGCCTGGAGAACTCCATGAACAGAGGAGCCTGGCAAGCTACAGTCCACGGGATCGCAAAGAGCTGGACACGACTGAGCAACCCGCACACAACATGGCCAGTTAACACTGTTGTGACGTTTCAGGTGAACAGAGGAGGAACTCAGCCATACATACACGTGTAGCCATTCTCTCCCAAAACCCACTTCCATCCAGGCTGTAACGCTGAGCAGAGCTCCATGTGCTTACAGTAGGTCCTGGTTGGCTACTCATTTTAAATACAGCAGCATGTACACGTTAGGATTATTCTTAATGTCAGTGTCTTTCAGGCAGAGACCAACAGGAACTCATCTCTAGTTGGACAAGCTGAGTTAATTACTCTTTGCAGTGAAGGAAGATACACAGCCTAGGGAGCCCTGGGACTCAGAAGGAGAGTGTTTGAAGAAAACTGTTAAGGAATTTGGGATTTGGTTGAGTGATTTGGGAGCGGACTGAAGAAGCAGAGGTCTGCTCCAGACTGGCCACCATTGGAAAGAAGCAGCATCTTACTGTTGGGAATGCAATACATCTTATGTGCAGGAAGGACAGCCCAGAGGAACTATAACACTGTAACTGGTAAAGAAGTAGCTATGGTTCATTTCAGAGAGAGGGGCAGGGTGTTTTGCATTTTGTGAATGGCATAGTGGCCCTGTTTTTGCCTGTGCTTCCACAAAATTATCGAGGAGAGCTGTTTCGTCTCATGTTATGGGCACTGAATAATCTTGTCTGATGCTGGTATTCTGTGAGATTCCTATGCCAACAGAAGATAACATGGCCTGACTCTGAATGCCAGGTCAGCGCCAGGATGTCAACAGCTGCTTTTTCCCTTCTTTCTCATTCATTACTGTCATTGACATGTAAATTACTTACCAAGTCCTATTAATTTTAATTCCTGCATATCCCTAGAATCTGTCCCCTTCTCTCCATCTTCTTTTCTGCTTCTCTAATCGAGGCCATTGTCATTTGTCATCTAAATTACTACATCAGTCACCCAGATTTCGTCTTGCTCCTGTTCTGGTCCGCTACCCTTCCCCCAGTTAGCCAAAATGAAGTTTCTAAAAATATCATCCCTGCTTAAAATCTTCTTTGGTTACGTTATCAGCCATACTGCTAACACTTAAACTGTAAAATTAAAAATCACGGAGGTTAGCAATGGAATAAAACTTTTTTTTTCTTTTCTCCCTAAGAGGAATGAAGAAGGGTGGAAGAATTTATTTTTATACAAGAATCAGCTGAATTTGAAGACAATTTCCACATGGTTAGCAGAAGTATATTGTCCAGAACATGAAAATGATGTTCAGTTCAATTCTGGGCAATACGTTTTAAGAGAGACATCATTTAAAAAAATATGTCCAGAAGAGGGCAACTAAGACTGGGAGCTTCTGGAAACCACATCATACAGATAAACAGAAAAAGTGGAGCTTAAAGAAAAATAGGAACTTGACAAGTGTTTTCAAATATCCAAAGAGCTGTCATATGTAAGAAGGACTAAATATATTTTGTACAGTTGTGGGGCAGGATCAGTCCTGAGGACTACAAATCATAGGAAGATTGATTTCCACTCAGTATAAGGAAATACTTTCTAATAATGAGAACTGTCCAATAATGGAGTTAGCTTCCTGGAACTCCAGTTTACTAGAAGGGATTAAGGCAAAACTGAATAACTGTCTGGAAAGAATGTTGTAAAACAGAAGTTGTTAAGCCATCAATTATGATCTAATACTTTCATAAATTATAATAAAACTTAGTAGAATGAAAAGAAAAAAATTAAAAGTACAAACTTAATTTTTTATTGCCTAATTCAATGAACATAAAATTTAATTTTAGTAAATAGAATTAGAACAAATCTGAATACATTCAGGATTAATATAGAAAATTTTTATGACAGTTAAAGTGTTAGTCACTCAGTTGTATCCGACTCTTTTCTGAATCCCTTGGACAATAGCTTGCCAGGCTCCTCTGTCCATGGGATTCTCTAGGCAAGAATACTGGGGTGGGTTGCCATGCCCTCCTCCAGGGGATCTTCCTGACCCAGGGACTGAACCCACATCTCATGTCTCCTGCACTGACAGGTGGGTTCTTTACCACTTGAACCTCATGGGAACCAAATCTCTATAACTCTTAACACTTTGTTGTTCTTCAGTTCTAACTGAGGAAAATTATGACTGAATTAGCAATTTTCTAGATTAGCCCAATATATGCATACTTTGAATAAACAGCCTGCATATTACTATTTTAAAGTTTTAATATTTTAAAATACCATGTGACAAATGAGCTTGTATCTTTCTTGTTAAAATATCTAATCCAGGTTGGACTGATGACAATGCTACTTTCAGGAAGTGATGTGCATCTAAACTACTTCTATGAGATATTTTAATGTCATCCCTAAGAAAGAACTGAGCTTACAAAGAGGTGATGGTAGAAATGGAAAAAATAAGTTTTAAGATAATTTCAGCATGCTCAAACTGTTCGTTTTAACTTTTGTACAAAATGAAGGGAGTGATTCTGAAATTTCAGTTTATTTTAAATTCTTCATTAGTTGCCAGTTAGAATGATATATCCTATGTCTATAATTAAATTTAAATCATCTTTTGATGAAATAAATGGATTCCCGATCTATGAATTTACTGTCTGGACTTTCTTTTAATGGAAGATAAAATTCAAAACATTCTATCAAGTTAATAATTGTTAGATGTAAACTGTTTGCAGATGTGCAGCATCAAGATAATCACCACTTCCACTGACAGTTGTTAAATTATGGAACACGTAATCACAACCTGTGGAAACCCTGTTCTTCCTGGCCTCTACCTTTTGTTTTTGCCCTTTATCTTCCACTGAAAAACATCTTGCATTCCCGCTTTGAGTAGACCAGTTTTGAAGATATCAAACAAGTTAATAACTCTAGATGGCCAATTTATATCTAAAAAGTTGGAACCAAGCTGGTTTCTTGAAGTGAAGCTAAATATTCAAATATACTCAATAGAATTCCCCCTAGATAACCATCATATCTCAGCATGTAATCATAGTTGTTTATAATGTTTTCTAATTATCACATAATAAAAAGACTAATTTCAAATTTATTGCATTAGCCTTTATATAATTTATAATATTTCCTAAGTCACTAAACACACTGTTTAATTTAGCTGATGAACTTTTTATACTAAGACTTTCTGAAAGGAAGTGGTATGTTGACTTAAATTCTGGGTCAAGCTCCTTAATTTAAGTAACTACTTCAGAATGTTTTTTTATCATTGCAGCTGTGCATCTAATTGTATTCCTACTCAAAAATTCAAACCACATTCACTGGCACTGTAATCTTTCTGTTGTTTACAGATAGTTATGTTTGTCAACAATGAAGGTAAACAAGAGAATTATTTGGACTTATATTTGATTGTCTAATGCTGGGAGCAGGGGAGGAGAGACAGCAAAAGGGGCAAGAGTTAATTTTGAGGGATGATGGAAATGTTCTCAATCTCGCCAAAGCAATTTTGAGAAGGAACAGAGCTGGAGGAATCATGGACCCTGACTTCAGACTATACGATAAAGCTACAGTCATCAAAAGATGCACGTAACTAGACACATGAACCAGAAATAAACTCGCACATTTATGGCCAATTAATCTATAACAAAGGAGGTGAGAATGTACAGTGGGGAAAAGACAACCTCCTCAGTGAGTGGTGCTGGGAAAAATGGACAACTACAGGTAAAAGAATTAAATTAGAATTCTTACACCATACAGAAACAAACTCAAAATAGATTAAAGATCTAAACATAACACCAGAAATAGTAAAACTCCTAGAAGAAAACATCAGCAGAACACTCTTTGACATAAACCATAGCAATCTTTTTTGGATCTGTCTCCTAAGGCAATAAATAAATAGAAACAAAAATACACATATGTGACTTAATTAAACTTAAAAGCTTTTGCAAAACCAAGGAAATCAAAATGAAAACAACCTATTGAATGGAAGAAAATAGTTGCAAATGATATGATCAGTAGGGGATTAATACCCAAAATATATAAACTGCTGATACAAAATAAAAAATTCAATTTTAAAAATGGGCAGAAGATCTCAACAGACATTTTTCCAAAGAAGACATACAGATGTGTGTATGACACATGAAGACATACAGATGACCATGAGGCAGATATAAAGATGCTCAACACTGCTTATCACCAGAGAAATGCAAATCAAAACCACAGTGAGATATCACCTCACACCCGTTAGAATGGCTATCATCAAAAAGACCACACGCACACACACAAAAGACCACAAATTACAAATGTTGGTGAGATCATAGAGGAAAGAAAGAGAACTCTTGTGAACTATTGATGGGAACGTAAATTGGTGCAGCCACTATGGGAAACACTATGGAGATTCCTCAAAAATCTAAAAATTAGAACTATCATATGATCCAGCAATTCCACTCCTGGGTATGCACCCGAAGAAACAAAAGCACTCGGTGGAAAAGATACATGCACGCAATGATCACAGTAGCATTGCTTACAACAACCAAGGTACAGAAGCAACTCAAGTGTGCAGAACAGATGAATGGAGAAAGAATATGTGGTGTGTATACACACACACACACACACACTGAAATACTGATCAGTCATAAAAAAAAAAAAAGAACAAAATTTTGCCGTTTCAACAATGTGGCTGGACATGGAGGGTATTATACTTAGTGAAGTAAGTCAGGCAAATGAAGACAAATACTGTATGTTAAATATATGCATTTTATTGTATGTAAACTATACTTCAATGAGGTGGATTTAAAAAGTGGTTCTCCAAGAAGCAGTCTTCTCCACAAATCTAATTCCCAGTGAGTGCTTCTTTTCCTGAACTTGAATGACAATACACAATTGATCAATTGATTACCTAACGTCTTATTTCAGCTTCCAATTGTTAAGCAGACCATACCGCCTTACTGTTTAACTCTTTCCCACCTCCACCCTCTCCTTAGCTAACCAGTGTGTGTGGAAAAGAGACAGTATTAAGATAAATGTTCTAATTGATAAGGAAATTATCAGTTAATGAGCGTATCAATGAGGGCATTCAAGTAAAGCTGGTTTGTAAGTAAAAGTTCTGGACATCAGGAAAAAAAACTTCAGCTAATTTCTTACTGTGGGGCTTCTCTGGGGGCTGATTGGTGATGAGTCCAGCTGTCAGTGCAGGAGACACAGTTTCGATCCCTGATCCAGGAAGATTCAGCTAAACCCAAGCACAGCTATTGAGCCTGTGCTCTAGAGCCTAGGAGCCACAACAGCTGAACTCGGGCACCCTGGAGCTGTGCTCTGCAACAGGGGAAGCCAGTGAAATGAGAAGCCTGCCCCAGAACTAGAAAGGAGCCTCCACATGCCACACTGTCCGCACAGCAACGAAGATCCAGCACAGCCACAAATGAATCAATGTTAACACTTAAAAAACTTTTTACTGATGTTGAGCACTCAGCCCTGTCCTACAGCCACATGACAATCTAAACCCAAATGTAAATCAGCTACGATTAGTGATTCCTTCTGTGACAGAATGGCCACATGTATTTGCTGCTTCTTTCAAAAGCTAGAGTCTCTTTCCCCACTCCAAGAACCTGGGATGGCCTTGTGGAAGTGATGTCAAGCCAGTTCAAAGGCTTGGCCTTTAGAAACTTACAGCTTCCCGTCCTGTACCTGTGAGAGCATGAAGCCATGTGACCAAGCCAGGCCTGGCTTGCTGGATAATGAGAAACATAGGTCCTCTTATTGCCCTAGCTGATAGACATTCAATCACTGTGACACACAGATGATGTCATCCAAGACCAGCCAGCCTCATCAACGCAATTAATGACCTTGGATGGATAAGCCCAGCCTACACTAGAAGAACACCCAGAAGAACTGTTGACTAAAATAAAGGATGGTTGTTTTAAGCCAGTGAGTTTTGTGGCAGTTTGTAACTTAGCCAATAAATAATAGATAACTCAAGGACTCATCTGAAGCTCTCTTAAAAGACAAACCAAGTCATTTTATTTGTTGTTGTTTTTTTTTGTCATTTTAGACATTTATCAAAAAGTTATTAAATCCCTGGACTCCCCTGGTGGTCCAAGGGTTAAGAATCTGCCTGCCAACACAGGGACTAGGGTTCGATCCCTGGTCGGGAAGAGGCCACGTGCCACGGGGGCAACTAAACCTGCATGCCAGAACTGCTGAGCCCGAGCTCTAGAGCCCGCGAGCGGCAGCCACTGAAGTCCACCCGCCTAGACAGCCCATGCTCAGCAACGGAATGAGGCACTGCAGCGAGAAGCCCGCGCATCCCAGCGCAGAGCAGCCCACACCCGCCCCAACCAGAGAAAGCCTACGCACAGCAACAAAGACATAGCACAGCCAGACATAAGTAAATAAAGATAGCTTTTTAAGTCATTAAGTCCTCAGACTGAAAGTGAAGGTTGAAGCTGACATGTAAAGAATAATTTATTTCTCCCTGGAAATACTAACCAGAAAACAACGTAAAGTGTCTCTGAATAGACAACGAGTGAAGAAATAATCTAATGCTTTAATAGTAAGTGTATGATTTCAGAGGCATAGCCAGTGGAATGCTAGGACTAGTTCACACCAACCTTCGAAATTCAATTATTAAATTTTCAGAAATGTTGTGAGCCAATTGTTAAACCATTGGTAGGTTAAATCAGCCATGATAAGAGTGTTTACACCATGGAATCCAGTTGTTAAATCTTTACTAGTGTATCGCTGGGAACATCTGCAACTGGAGGCAAATTTCATCAGTTTGTATAGACCTATATACGTATTAAAATATCCTTGAGACTTCTCTGGGTGTTCAGTGGTTAAGACTCTGTGCTCCCACTGCAGGGGGCACAGGTTCAGTTCTTAGTCAGGGAGCTAAAATCCTGCATGCCACGTGGCACGGCCAAAAATAAAATATCCTTAATGCTTAAAGAAGACACTGGTTGGCATAACCAATGCCATGGCATAACATTCTGCCATGATACGTAGCCTTGGGGAAGCCAATTAGTCTTGGTAAATCTGAACCTATGTATGTAAAGTCTGTGTCCCAAAATCATCTTTTAGGTTTCTTTCAGATCTATTATTCTATCTCCTATGAGTGTACTGATGGTAATTATATCTGGATGGCAATGATGGAAAAGGCCAAGGGAGCATTCAAATGATCACACTGTGCTACTGATCACAAATTTTGCTCTAATTCAAGACAAACTGATAGTATAGTAGTAATTACATGTACTTTGTGTTATAGACAGCAAGGAGGTCAAACCAGTCCATCCTAACGGAAATCAGTCCTGAATATTCATTGGCAGGACTGATACTGAAGGGTGAAACTCCCACCTGATGCGAAGAGCTGACTCATTGGAAAAGACCTTGATGCTAGGAAAGATTGAAGGTGGGAGGAGAAGGGGACAACAGAGGATGAGATGATTGGAGGGCATCACCGACTCAATGGACATGAGTTTGAGTAAACTCCTGGAGTTGGTGTGGGACAGGGTTCCTGGCATGCTGCAGTCCCTGCGGTCACAGAGTCAGACACAACTGAGCAACTACTGAACTGAACTGGGTTATGGAGGAGGAAGAGGTGAATTCTGACTCAATGGGAAAGAAAAGAAGGTCTGGGGAAGATATTTTATCAGTCAGGAATGAGATCTCATCTCTGAGTTCACAGTGGCTCCAACTCTGTAGGTGCTTAATAAAACTTGCTGAAGTTGGGCTTCCTGCAGGAAGATACTAAATAAATGTGAGGTGATTTTAGTGATGTTACTAAATCTAAGGGGATGCCTTTTGGTACAATTAGAAAACACATTACATACTCTGAGCACTTCTTGCCCGTACATTGAAGTCTTACTTTCAGAAGGTTAAACAGTACATTAGAAAATAGTAGGGGGCTAACAGCTGAGCTGTAATTAGGAAAGTATTTCTTTAGCATTGGAATATTTGCAAATTATTTTGGTAAAAATATTAGCAAATAATTTTCAACTTTGGTGGAAAAATATCTGAGAAATCATTCCTTTTGCCTATAAACAGTGGAAATACTTATTTATGCCTTCAGCAAAAGAAATAGTTTGCTAACTTCTTGTGTTTATACAGATATCCAAGTTGACTCATTTCTGAATACACATCTGAAACTGAAAAAATATTCCTTGATGGAAATCTCCCATCCAAAACAAAGGCACATGATGTCTTGTTTTCTTCGTTTTTTTTTTAAGCTTGAATCTAATTAAGGTTGCTTCTGAGAATATGTAGAAACTAGTCTTTGTTGCATATCAATATCATTCCATCACTAATGTTATTATGTGCTTTAGCTGCAGGCATGTAAGAACTAGGGCATAATGTGACAGAGCCTTTAATTGCTGCAAAAGCACAGAACTTATTCCCAGGGGCGGGGGAAACACAGATACCAAAATTCTCAAAATTCTACACAATTTCGGGAGTTTCATAGATACTTCCAACCCAAATCCCATTTACAAAATCCTTTGGTTAAAATCTTCTGCAAAAATCCTCAACAAAATATTACCAAATCAAATCCAAAAAAGTCTAAAAAGAATTATGGACCATGACCGAAAGGGATTTGTCCCAGGTGTCTAAGACTGCTTCAGCACTCAGAAATCAATTAATGCAATCCATCAGTATTGAAGAAGTCAGGACTGAGGAGCACCTGATTTTAACGCTTATTATAAAGCTACAGTCATCAAGACAATGTGGTATTGGTGGGTGAACAAACAGGTCAGTGAGACCGAGTCCAAAAGCAGACCCATACAGTAGTCAGCTGATCTTTGACAGAGGAGTAAAGGCAACAAAAATGAGCATAAAATGTCTATTTTCACAAATAGTTGCCCGGAGAATCCCAGGGACGGTGGAGCCTGGTGGGCTGCCGTCTATGGGGTTGCACAGAGTCGGACACGACTGAAGTGACTTAGCAGCAGCANCTGTTTACTAGAGACATTTGTTACTGAAGGGCATTCCAACTTCCACACAAGATCACCTTATTTCCAGTGTTTGCTTCAAGGTTTGGCTCAGATGGTAAATAATCTGCCTGCAATGCGGGAGACCTGGGTTCAGTTCCTGGGTTGGGAAGATCCCCTGGAGAAGGAAATGGCAACCCGCTCCAGTATACTTGCCTGGAGAATCCTATGGACAGAACCTGATGGGCTACAGTCCATGGGGTCACAAAGAGTTGGACACGCTTAGCGACTAACATATATATGTACATATATATGCCCCAGTGCACATTTACGCACTTTTTTTACACCAGGAAACTATGACTCTAGTATGCTGGCTTGTCACTGGTAATACAGTAGGAATTTTTAGGCATCAATCTTAACTTAGTCATTGATTCATTGGTAGAATAACATCAAGCAGAAGAATAAGGGATGGGGTTGGATTGGAGAAATGGATGAATGGGTTATTACTGCCATCTGGTGGCAAAGATGCAAAAATACAGGCAACGCTTTCAGTTCTTTTCAATTCAGTACAGTCTCTCAGTCCTGTGCCATTCTTTGCGACCTTATGGATGCAGAACTCCAGGCCTCCTGTCCATCACCAACTCCAGGAGTTTACTCAAACTCATGTCCATCGAGTCAGTGATGCCATCCAACCANACGCTTTCAGTTCTTTTCAATTCAGTACAGTCTCTCAGTCCTGTGCCATTCTTTGCGACCTTATGGATGCAGAACTCCAGGCCTCCTGTCCATCACCAACTCCAGGAGTTTACTCAAACTCATGTCCATCGAGTCAGTGATGCCATCCAACCATCTCATTCGCTGTCGTCCCCTTCTTCTCCCGCCTTCAATCTTTTCCAATGAGTCAGTTCTTCGGATCAGGTGGCCAAAGTACTGGAGTTTCAGCTTCAGCATCATTGCCCTTCCAAGGAATATTCAGGAACGATTTCTTTTAAGATGGACTGGTTTGATCTCCTTGAAGTCCAAGGGATTCTCAAGAGTCTTCCCCAACACCAAAAGCATCAATTCTTCGGCACTCAGCATTCTTTATAGTCTAATTCTCACATCCGTACATGACTACTGGAAAAACCAAAGCCTTGGCTAGACAGACCCTTGTTGGCAAAGTAATGTCTCTGCTTTTTAATATGCTGTCTAGCTTGGTCGTAGCTTTTCTTCTAAGGAGTAAACCTCTTTTAATTTCATGATTGCAGTCACCATCTGCAGTGATTTTGGAATCCAGAAAAATAAAGTTTGACACTGTTTCCACTGTTTCCTCATCTATTTCCCCTGAAGTGATGGGACCAGATGGCATGATCTTAGTTTTCTGAATGTTGAGCTTTAAACCAACTTTTTCACTCTCCTCTTTCACTTTCATCAAGAGGCTCTTTAGTTCTTTGCTTTCTGCCATAAGGGTGGTATAATCTGCATATCTGAGGTTATTGATATTTCTCCCGGCAATCTTGATTCCAGCTTGTGTTTCATCCAGCCTGGCATTTCACATGATGTACTCTGCATATAAGTTAAATAAGCAGGGTGACAATACACAGCCTTGACGTACTCCTTTTCCTATTTGGAACCAGTCTGTTGTTCCATGTCCAGTTCTAACTGTTGCTTCCTGACCTGCATACAGATTTCTCAGGAGGCAGGTTAGGTGGTCTGGTATTCCCATATTTTTCAGAATTTTCCACAGTTTATCGTGATCCACACAGTCAAAGGCTTTGGCATAGTCAATAAAGCAAAGTAGATGTTTTTCTGGAACTTGATTGCTTTTTTGAAGATCCAGCGGATGTTGGCAATTTGATCTCTGGTTCCTCTGCCTTTTCTAAAACTACTTGAACATCTGGAAGTTCACAGTTTACGTACTGTTGAGGCCAGGCTTGGAGAATTTTGAGCATTACTTGACTAGTGTGTAAGATGAGTGCAAATATGAGGTAGTTTGAGCATTCCTTGGCATTGCCTTTCTTTGAGACTGGAACGAAAACTGACCTTTTCCAGTCCTGCAGCCACTGCTGAGCTTTACATTTGAACATCTGGAAGTTCACAGTTTACGTACTGTTGAGGCCAGGCTTGGAGAATTTTGAGCATTACTTGACTAGTGTGTAAGATAAGTGCAAATATGAGGTAGTTTGAGCATTCCTTGGCATTGCCTTTCTTTGAGACTGGAACGAAAACTGACCTTTTCCAGTCCTGCAGCCACTGCTGAGCTTTACAAAATTTGCTGGCGTATTGAGTGCAGCACTTTCACAGCATCATCTTCCAGGATTTGAAATAGCTCAACTGGAATTCCATCACTTCCACTAGCTTTGTTCGTAGTGATGCTTTCTAAGGCCCACTTGACTTCACATTCCAGGATGTCTGACTCTAGGTGAGTGATCACACCAACGTGAGTATTTTCACATGTCATGAAGATCTTTTTTGTATAGTTCTTCTGTGCATTATTGCCACCTCTTCTCAATATCTTCTGCTTCTGTTAGGTCCATACCATTTCTGTCCTTTATCAAGCCCATCTTTGCATGAACTGTTCCCTTGGTATCTCTAATTTTCTTGAAAACATCTCTAGTCTTTCTCATTCTATTGTTTTCCTCTATTTCTTTGCACTGATCACTGAGAAAGGCTTTCTTATCTCTCCTTGCCATTCTTTGAAACTCTGCATTGAAATGGGAATATTTTTCCTTTTCCCCTTTGCTTTTTGCTTCTCTTCTTTTCACAGCTTTTTGTAAGGCTGCCTCAGACAGCCGTTTTGTCTTTTTGCATTTCTTTTTCCTTGGGGATGTTCTTGATCCCTGTCTCATGTACAATGTCATGAACCTCCATCCATAGTTCATCAGGCACTCTGTCTATCAGATCTTCTCCTTAAATCTATTTCTCACTTCCACTGTATAAATTGTAAGGAATTTTATTTAGGTCATACCTGAATGGTCTAGTGGTTTTCTCTACTTTCTTCAATTTAACTCTGAATTTGGCAATTTATATCTTTCCTTTTCTCCTTTGCTTTTTGCTTCTCTTCTTTTCACAGCTATTTGTAAGGCTTCCTCAGACAGCCATTTTGCTTTTTTACATTTCTTTTCCATGGGGATGATCTTGATTCCTGTCTTCTGTACAATGTCAGGAACCTCAGTCCATAGTTCATCAGGCACTCTATCAGATCTAGTCCCTTAAATCTATTTCTCACTTCCACTCACTGTATAATCATAAAGGATTTGATTTAGGTCATACATGAATAGTCTAGTGGTTTTCCCCACTTTCTTCAATTTAAGTCTGAATTTGGAAATAAGGAGTTCATGATCTGAGCCACAGTCAGCTCCCGGTCTTGTTTTGCTGACTGTATAGAGCTTCTCCATCTTTGGCTGCAAAGAATATAATCAATCTGCTTTCAGTGTTGACCATCTGGTGATGTCCATGTGTAGAGTCTTCTCTTGTGTTGTTGGAAGAGGGTGTTTGCTATGACCAGTGTGTTCTGTTGGTAAAACTCTATTAGCCTTTGCCCTGCTCCATTCCGTATTCCAAGGCCTAATTTGCCTGTTACTCCAGGTGTTTCTTGACTTCCTACTTTTGCATTCCAGGCCACTATAATGAAAAGGACATCTTTTTTGGGTGTTAGTTCTAAAAGGTCTTGTAGGTCTTCGTAGACCAATTCAACTTCAGCTTCTTCAGTGTTACTGGTTGGGGCATAGGCTTGAATTACCATGATATTGAATGGTTTGCCTTGAAAATGAACAGAGATCATTCTGTCGTTTTTGAGGTTGCATCCAAGTACTGCATTTCAGTACTGCATTCAACTCTTCTGTTGACCATGATGGCTACTCATCTCAATATCCGTGCCTTAATCACATCTTCAAAAGCACTTATCTCAAAGAAAGTCACATTCTGAGGTTCTACGTGGACATGAATTCAGGGGGACACTACTCAACCAGTACATCTGGATGAAATAAAATCACGAATTTGAAATAGGAGAATAAAGATGAAGCAACTAATATTGGGAGCTGAAGTTTCAAAGATGTCTTAGAAGGAAACAAGGGCAAACCAAACTTACGGGCAAGCAGAGGCACTAAAAAAATCTGAAAGTATAGATACAGCAAAGGCTATGAGGAAGAGAAAAGGTACAAAGAAGACTGTAGGCAAGCCAGATGGCAGCAGAAAGAGAAGCAAAAAGACAGTAAGAGAAGCAGAGATCAAGACTATTAGAGTCATATTAACACCACGGCACTTAAAACTCTGTGTGACCACATGTAACTGTGTCTGCACTGCCTTGGGCATGTTCTAGAATCTGAAGATATCTATTGGTCTTAAGTTCTTTTGAGATTCTATCTCTCTTTTCATCAATTACATTTTTATAATCATCAGCATTGCTAAACTTTGCTGAAAGATGTCCGTTTTACGTGTCACCTAAAGAGCTTAATATCTTGAGTATATTTAAGATAACTACTGAGTAAAATTTATGTGGTACATGTTCATAGTGAGGTCCCAGTAAATCTAGTTAATCTTATCCCTTTATTTATTAATTTATTTAATTTATTAAAAATTCTTGAGTTAAAGAGCTCCCTAGATAATTATAAAAGATATCTGAGTCAAATTTACCCAGCTGATAACTGTAGTCAAAACATGATTATCAGCAGTCATCATGGCATGTGGATTAGCCAACATTTACTAGTCAGCTTTTACTAGTAAAAATCCCCAAATCACAGCGACTTAGATGATAAAAGATATATTCATTTTTTATCAGTCATGGGTTTATGGCAATTATTTTTCTTCCACAAGTTTCTTCTTTAATATTCTCATAGCAAAGGGAGCAGAGAGTGTTGGCAAAAACACACAATGATGATCAACACTTTTATTTAGACATAGTGTAAGTTATATCTGCTCACACTGAATTTCAGGAAATTTGAACTTGGAACAAAGAGCTTTGGTTCAGTCTGGTGGCAATATTGAATATGGAACATGTAAACACAAAAAACACGGATGGTCATTTCCCACTCACCCTGCATTTGTGAATCAAACAAAACTATACAGGAGCTGGAAATGAAGGAGATGTACAGAAAACAGCAGATGTGGGAGAGTACCTAATGAGGTTTCAAGTACTTAACTTCAGATACATTTGATATCAGCTGCATTGTCACCCTTGGTGCCCATGAACTATATCAACCCATGCCTCGGAAACCTTTTGTGTACATTTCCAATCACATCTGACTGTGACACGACTGCTTTCACACAGGCTTCCACTCTTTTCTTTTTAGCGTCTCACTTGAGAGAGGACACACGCTCTCGTTTCCTGTGCAGGGTTTCTCTGGCCAGTGGTATAGGGCAACATGGGAGCCCGCTGGGACTGACACAACACACCCAGAAATACAATCCAGCAGTGAGAGGCAATGCTTCTCTTCTTACCTAGTCCCTGTGACAGAGGTCTGCAGAAGGTCTCAGCAGGACCAAGTCCCAATCGATCACCTAATAATGCAGCCTTTCTCTCCTTCCCTGGTTCACTGTCTTTCATCCCTCCTTTCTGCTCCCTTGAATCACATCCCAAATAAACTACTTGCATGTAACTCTAGACCCAGGCTCTGCTTTGGGGGAAACCCAGAATAAACAAGTTGACACCAGAAGTAGCCATTGAAAGAAAGCCCTAAAGACAAGATTCTAAACCTGGATCACCCACTGGTCATGCAGCAAGAAGAACCTCATTGTTGGTAGTATGTGAGATGGTTATAATCTCTGGCAACAAGGGCTTCATAAACTGTAATCGTCCCTGTTGGATTGGAATGTGGTGGAAGTAGAAGGCATAGCCTGGGTTATGTGGTAATTTGGGACTGGAACAGATGGCAATAGTAATTACAAAAATTATAGAATGGTTTGGCTTCTGTTAACTGCTTTTAAAGTCTTGATAAAAGAAAACATATTCATGTAATTCAAATATAATGCAAAGTCCACTATAAAAATAAAAAGTCTTCCAGGTCAGTGTCTTTTCCATAACTGGTGCTGGATCTACTAGACATCCATATGGAAAAGGTGAACTTTGACCTCTTACTTCACACTATATTCCAAAAGTAATTCTAGATGGATCATGGACCTAAATGTAAATATTAAAACAATGAGGTTTTAAGCACCAGGAACTCTACTCAATGTTCTGTAATGACCTAAATGGGAAAAGAATCTAAAAAAGAGTGGACAGATGTATATCTATAACTGATTCACCTTGCTGTACACCTGAAACTAATACAATGTTGTAAACAACTATACTCCAATAAAAATTTAAGAAAAAAACAATAAAGCTTTTAGAAAAAAATAAAGGAGAACATATTCATGGCCCTGGAGTTAAAGAGAACTCAGAGAGTGTTAACTATATGAGACGATTGATAAATTGGACTTCATTAAAACAGAGAACTTCTGTTCATCAAGATACCATTAAGAGAGATTTTTAGAAGACAAGCCAAGGACTTGGAGTATGTATTCAACAAAGTATGTAGATTCAGAAACATAAAGAATTCTTACAAATCAATAAGAAAAAAAATAAACTCATATAGCTGGATTTTTTAAAACTGCCTCCATTTGGTATATATGCACAATGGAATACCACTCAGTCATAAAAAAGCATGAAATAATGCCATTTGCAACAACACGGATGGACCCAGAGATTATCACGCTAAGTAAGTCAAAAAGAGAATGACAGAGACTATATGATGTCATTTATATGTGGAATCCAAAATATGACACAAATGAACTTATGTGTTGAACAGAAACAGACACATAGACACAGAGAATAAACATGGCTACCGAAGGGGAAGGAAAGTAGGGGACGGATAAATTAGGAGTTTGGGATTAGAAGATTACCAGCTACTATATGTAAAATAGATAAACAACAAGGTCCTGCTGTTTATTACAAGGAACTGGATTCAATATCCCATAATAAGCCATAATGGAAAAGAGTATGAGAAAGACTACGTATATGTATGTATACTGAATCACTGTGCTATACACGAGAAGCTATGGAAACTAACACAACTATACTTCAATTGAAAGAAATCTGTCTCCAAAACACCTTTTACAAGGGTAAACAAATGGCAAAAAGCATATGAAAGGATGATTAATGTCATTATTCATCAAGGAAATGCACATTAAAAACCTACAATTTAATACAACTACACTCCCACAAGAATGACTTAGAAGAAAAGAACTGTTGGTATGAAGTAAATACCTGGTAAGGATGTGCAGCAACTGGAATTTGTTACTGGTGGGGCATTTAAGTCAGTACAACCACTTTGGGAAACTGCTTGGCACTATTTAACTAAAGTTATATGTACATATGGTCCAAAAACTAAGCAATTCTACCCTGGGAAAATCGTGCTCCCAAAAGAATTGAACCAAGAGTCATATGAAAGAATGTACATAGCAGTTTTATCATAGCAACACAAACTGGAAATAACCCAAATACCCATCAGTAAGAGTATGGATAAATAAACTATGTCGACTATGGAATGCCAAACAGCAATGAACAAGAGCAACTGCTTCCCACAACAGCATGAATACACCTCACAGACATAATGATGGAATGAAGTACCAACCCCAGATCCATTTATACAAAGCAGATAGGAAGAATGCGCTTGTAATGAGAGAGATCGAACAGTGACAACCCTGTGGGGAGAATGTTGATTAGGTTGGGGCATGAAGATGCCTTTTACGGTGTTGGAGATGGTCTGTATCCTGACTGGGGAGCAGGTATAGGAGTGTTGCTGCTAAGTCGCTTCAGTCATGTCCAACTCTGTGCGACCCCAGAGACGGCAGCCCACCAGGCTCCCCCATCCCTGGGATTCTCNTTCTGTGTAAATTATACTTCAGAGTAATTCAGTGGGTAGTGGGACTAGAGATCTCTGTGTGCTAGTCCCTTCAGTCATTTCTGACTCTTTATGACCCCGTGGACTGTAGCCCACAGGTCTCCTCTGTTCATGGGATCCTCCAGACAAGAATACTGGAGTGGGTTGCCATGCCCTTCTCCAGAGTTCTCTATATAGAAATATTAATATTTCAGCTAATAAGAAAGGGAATTGTAGAACAGTGACATTCTAGTGCATATTACTCTTGCAAGCTCTAATGTGTTAGTAGATTTAGACAATGGCCATGAACTTCTAAAATCACAGAAAGAGAACCGACTAGACAATAGGTGCCTCCTATTAAAAGGTCACTATCCACTATTCTTGCAAAAAATTAAACCTAAATTTCATCAAGACTAAATCGATCACTTTTCTGAAATTATAGAAGCATGTAAAATGATACCACAGACTAGCTAATTGCAGTGCACGAGCCTTATTTAGAACTCAATGATAGCGAGAGTGAGCTGGAAACAAAGTGAGAGTATGGAAACATTTGAACACTGACAGAACATGTGGTGGCATTAAAAATCATTGTGAATTTCTTCTTTGTGACAATCCCAGGTCTCCTGCGTCGCAGGCATATTCTCTGTGGTCTGAATTGCCAGGGAAGCTCAAGCCCGTTATGAGAGGCACACAAACGGAAGGGCAGAACGTTCACTGGGGAAGGGGGACTTTGAGGGGTTGTATTCCCTGATTTTTATTCCAGCTCCATCTTCCCAAGGGGAGGAGGGATTTTTGATCTTATTAGAAGTGTCATGGCATCAGGGAATGATAGGTGTTTCTTATCTGCAAGGCTAATTTTATTAGAATGAGAGCATAATAAGCAACAAGTTACATTCCAAGGTAGGAGAGTCCCATCTTTCCCCNAATCAATGAATATAGTAAAGTTGCAGGATATAAAATCAACACACAGAAATCCCTAGCATTCTTATATACTAATAATGAGAAAGTAGAGAAAGAAATAAACGAAACAATTCCATTCACCATTGCAACGAAAAGAATAAAATACTTAGGAATATATCTACCTAAAGAAACTAAAGACCTATATATAGAAAACTATAAAACATTGATAAAAAAAAAAAAAGAAAACAAATAACCCAATTAAAAATGGACCCCAAACATTTTAACTTTGACTGTGGCTACAGAACTCTATGAATATACTAAAAACTATCTAATTATACACTTTAAATGGGTGAATTGTATGGTATACAAATTCTAACTCAATAAAGCTATCAAAAAAAAAAAAAATGGGTCAAAGACCTTAACAGACAGTTCATCAAACACATACAGATGGCAAAGAAGCGGATAAAAACATGCTCCACATTCCATATCATCAGAGAAATACAAATTACAACAAGACACCACTGCACACTATTTACAATAACCAGGACATGGAAGCAACCTAAATGTTCATTGACAGAGGAACAGATAAAGATGTGGTACACACAGTGGAATTTTAGTCAGTCGTAAAAAAGAATGAAAGAATACCATCAGCAGCAACATGGGTGGACCCAGAGATTATTACACTAAGTGAAGTCAAAGATAAGTATCATATAGCACTTATTTGTGGAATCTAATTTTTAAAAATGATACAAATGAACTTACAAAACAGAAACAAACTCACAATTTTTTTTTTTAATGTGGACCATTTTTAAAGTCTTTATTGAATTTGTTACAATATTGCTTCTGTTTTATGTTTTGGCTTTCTGGCCATGCTGCCTGTGGAATCTTAGCTCCCCGAACAAGGAATCTAACTCGCACCCTCAGCACTGTAAGGTGAATCCTTAACCACTGGACTATCAGGGAACTCCCTCACAGATCTTGAAATCGGACTTATGGTTATCAAAGCAGAAATGTGGGGGTAAGTGATCAATCAGAATGGGCTTAACATATACATACTACTATACATAAAATAGATAACAAAGACCTACTGTATAACCCAGGGAACTCTACTCAATATTCTGTAATAACCTATAATAAGAAAAGAATCTGAAAGAGAAAATATATATAACTGATTCACTTTCCTGTACAGTTGAAACTGACACACTGGAAATCAACTATATTAGAATAAAAAAATTTTTTTTAATAAGAAATAGTCTTCTTAAAAAAAACTATTGACCAGGATGTAGTAACAGCACTCTTTATAATAGGGAACAAATGGAAATAATGACTATGTCTAATGGTATGCGTGCATGCTAAGTCACTTCAGCGGTGTCCGACTCTGTGTGACCCTATGGACTGTAGCCACCCAGGCTCCTCTGTCCATGGGATTCTCCAGGCAAGAATCCTGAAATGGGTTGCCATGCTCTCCTCCAGGGGAGCTTCCCAACCCAGGGATCGAACCTGCATCTCTACGTCTCCTGCATTGGCAGGCAGGTTCTTAGCACCATTAGCGCCACCTGGAAAGCCCATGTCTAATGCTATGGAGTTAATTATTACATTCCAGTTTATAAAATAATATGCATAAATTAAATGAGAGTACTAATACAGCAAAAGAATGCTTGATACTAAGTGAAAAAGCAAGTTATAAAACAATATGCATAATAAATACAATTATTTTTGGAAATATATTTATGTAGCAAAATAACCCAGGAAAGAAAGGCAGCAAAAATGTTAGTGTTCTCTTTAGATGGGACAATTATAAATAATTTTATTTTCTCTTTAGATTCTAATAAAAAAAATGATACATTATATTCATGGTTAAAAAGCAACATCATTAGAAAAACTAAGTAGCTCAGTAGATACTAGTTAAGTAGATACTATGCTCCTTAAGGGTCCACTTTTTGTTATTGGCCTGGCAAAAATAAATGACTAGATCAACAGAATGAATGATGGCTTTAATTAATTTCACTGGGGCCACTTACTCTACTCATCATTCTTACCTATAGAAAACCCAAATAGTATCTGCTAAATTAAGTACATTAAGTCACTGCCCTTTGGGTGAGGAGTGTTCAAACTGAACCCAATATGAGAGTGCCCTCTGGTGGCTTCACCAACAAAGCTCTTTTTCAGTTTGAAGTATGGAGGCCTGGCGTGCTGCGATTCATGGGGTCGCAAAGTACAAGACTGAGCAACTGAACTGAACAACAATCCTTCCTCCGGGGGATCATCCCCATCCAGGGATCGAACCCAGGCCTCCTGCCTTGCAGGCGGACTCTACCATCTGAGCCACCGGGGAAGCCCCAACAATCCACTTACCAATGGAAGGGAATAGGAGAATAAGGACTGGTAGTAGTATTTTCATGAAGCTAAATTTACCCCATTTAAAGAGTCATCAGACCTTACATATTTTTTAAATTTCTGAAAAAACAAACTAATCTTCCATGAAATGTTAGTGATGGCGGATAATACGTTACACCTCTGAGGTGGAAAATGGCAGAAGCCAAGTGGAGGTGAAGGTGGTGATGAAATATGTACTTATTCAGCAGCTCATGAAAACCAGAATTCCAGGAACTACAGTGTTAACTACAATGTAGGATACCTCCAGTGCAAATAAAACTAATTCTCCAAAGGACTCACATGTATATGTGCAATTTGGACATTTCATAACCGAACAATCTGTATTTAGTAGCTCCTTGCATTTAGAAGAAAATTTAGTTTTTATTCTTACTACTTTCATAAAATGGTTTATCTCAATCTTTGTAAAATTTTGGATATAACAACCTGAAACAACTATTTTTGAAGATATATCACTGAATATAAGTGGTTAATATTTCAATTATCAAATTCTATTCTTTCATTTTTCCCCCAAAATGAGTAATAGTCTTTTTTCCTTTATACTTTTCTATTATTCCTACATTTTATTGAACACTTGAACCTTCACCTTCCTTTATGAAAAGAACTAGATTAAGCAATAGAATGTGAAATCATTTTTCACATCCAATTTAAAAATATCACAAACGTTGCACAAGTTTGAATAACTTTCCATCTTCTTAAAAGACTCCTCACTTCCTGAGAAATCAGAGGCAGCAATGCTGATCATATATAAGCTGGTAGTGATAATCAACAGAATAAACTATTAACATTCTTATAAGAGAAATCAGAGATCAGATTGCCAGCACCTGTGAGATCATAGAAAAAGCAAGAGTTTCAGAAGAACATCTACTACTGCTTTACTGACTATGCCAAAGCCTTTGTGTGGATCACAACAAACTGCGGAAAATTCTTCAAGAGAGAATACAAGACCACCTGACCTGCCTCCTGAGAAATCTGTATGCAGGTCAAGAAGCAACAGTTAGAACTGGACATGGAACAACAGACTGGTTCCAATCAGGAAAGAAGTACATCAGGGCTGTGCATTGTGACCCTGCTTATTCAACTTATATGCAGAGTACATCATGTGAAATCCCAGGCTGGATGATGCACAAGCTGGAATCAGGTTGTTGGGAAAAATATCAATAACCTCAGACATGCAGATGACACCACCCTTATGGCAGAAAGTGAAGAGGAACTAAAAAGCCTCTTGATGACAAGTGAAAGTGGACAGTGAAAAAGTTGGCTTAAAATTCAACATTCAAAAAACTAAGATCATGGCATCCGGCCCCATCACTTCATGGCAAATAGATGGGGAAACAGTGGAAACAGCGGCAGACTTTATTTTCTTGGGCTCCAAAATCACTGCAGATGGTGACCGCAGCCATGAAAATTAAAAGACGCTTACTCCTTGGAAGAAAAACTATGACCAACCTAGATGGCATATTAAAAAGCAGACATTACTTTGCCAACAAAGGTTCGTCTAGTCAAGGCTATGGTTTTTCCAGTAATCATGTATGGATGTGAGTTGGACTATAAAGAAGGCTGAGTGCAGAAGAACTGATCCTTTTGAATTGTAGTGTTAGAGAAGACTCTTGCGAGTCCCTTGGACTGCAATGAGAGCCAACCAGTCCATTCTGAAGGAAATCAGTCCTGAATATTCATTGAAAGGACTGATGCTGAAGCTGAAACTCCAATACTTTGACCACGTGATGCAAAGAACTGACTACATTTGAAAAGACCCTGATGCTGGAAAAGATTGAAGGTAGGAGGAGAAGGGGATGACAGAGGATGAGATGGTTGGATGGCATCACCGACTTGATGGACTTGAGTTTGAACAAGATCCGGGAGTTGGTGACAGACAAGGAAGCCTGGCGTGCTGCAGTCCATGGGGTTGCAGAGTCAGACACAACTGAGTGACTGAACAGAACTGATTCTTATAATACCAGTTTAGTTTAGTAATATTAATGCTCTAATCAGAGTTGCATGTGCTCTGAAGCAAACAGAATTTTTAAGACAGCCAGAATGGTGCACTGAGACAACCCAGAGGGATGGTATGGGGAGGGAGGTGGGAGGGGGTTTCAGGTTGGGGAACATGTGTATACCTGTGGCAGAGTCCTATTGATGTATGCCAAAACCAATACAATATTGTAATGTAATTAACTTCCAATTAAAATAAATTTATATTTTAAAAAAAAGACAGCCAGAAAAAATGTCAAAACAAATAGTATATTCTTTCTAGGAAAGTAAAAATTCTTGGGTGAAAGAAAACACCTCTTGTCATAGTGATGCATTGTTAAAAAGCTTTGGAGCCGGACAGTGTGGATCCTGGCTCTGCCACTTGCTAGGTTGGCAGAGTTCAAGTCACTTAGCCTTATCTGTAAAATGGGAAAGATGCTGTTTCTTCAGAGGATTATTTTGAGAGTTTAATAGTATTGTAAACAAAGGACCTAGCAGATAGTAGAAACTGATTAAAATCTAATTATTCCCTAGAGCCACAAGAGAGGAAACATTATAACATCTTTTTCTGTGCGAACAGCATGAGTTTCTTTGCAAAAGCAATTTAAAAATCTTCAGAAGAACCATGAACATTTTTATTAATCATATTTATACTACTAACAGTATTTGGTTGATAAAAGTACTTAATCATACTAGGCACATAAAAATAAATACTAGACTTAAATAACTCAACAGGAAAATACTATAAAATAGGCTCTTTAAAATTCGAATTGTCAAATTCAGAACTACTTACTATATATAAAGAAATACACATTCTAATAGATGAAAAGATGTTTTATTGTTATTTTACTATGTAACATATTAGTGAATACACCCAATTGTATCTTCTCAAAAGGCAAATGAGATCCAGGGTAACATTCCTCTTTGATTCCTGAAAACATCAATATCATCTGTCTTTTGGAGGATTCAGTTTCCTACGACGTCTATGATACCTTGAAAAGAAGAAAACATTTAAAATAAGATTATTTTAATAAAAGTTAACTGTTCCTGACAGAAATATCAAATTTCTATTAGCTTGGTGTTTACTGGCGCTCAAAAAAAAAAAAAAAAATCAATGAAACATAATACATACCAAGACATACCTCAAGTAGATAGTTCTTAATAATAAGCCACATTTCCCTGCTGTGAAAATTGTTTTAAGTAAACATTTGGAAAGTCTTTTTTCACATCTTGAGGTAGTTTCAATATGGTAACCTAGATGACTGTTCCTTAACTTAAATCTAATGGCTGTCTCTGAAGTAAAGAAACACCACATTGTGACTATGAAGGATACACGCTACTGAGGGTCACACAGAGTCGGACACGACTGAAGTGACTTAGCAGCAGCAGCAGTTCAGCTCTAAATGGAAGCCTCTTGAGCTGCAAAATCATGTTTTAATAAACAATAAAATATAATTACTAGTATGTATATGGAAAATGTGCAGTATCACAAAAAATGGAAGAATTACAAAATAAAACAGTGAGAAATCTTTTCCCTTGTTTTTGCAATCACAGTTCAGTTCAGTCATGTCCGACTCTTTGCGACCCCATGAACAGCAGCACGCCAGGCCTCCCTGTTCATCACCATCTCTCGGAGTTTACTCAGACTCACATCCATCGAGTCCGTGATGCCATCCAGCCATCTCATCCTCTATTATCCCCTTTTCCTCCTGCCCCCAATCCCTCCCAGCATCAGAGTCTTTTCCAATGAGTCAACTATTTTCATGAAGTGGCCAAAATACTGGAGTTTCAGCTTTAGCATCATTCCTTCCAAAGAAATCCCAGGGCTGATCTCCTTCAGAATGAACAGGTTGGATCTCCTTGCAGTCCAAGGGACTCTCAAGAGTCTTCTCCAACACCACAGTTCAAAAGCATCAATTCTTTGGCGCTCAGCTTTCTTCACAGTCCAACTCTCACATCCATACATGACCACAGGAAAAACCATAGTCTTGACTAGGCCTCCCTGTTCATCACCATTTTGCAATCACAAAAAATTTTTAAATTATAATGCACAATCCAAGTATAGGTATGGTGAACTAAGCAATATCAGACCCAACTGCTTAAAGTATGCATCAGTATAACGTTTGAAAACCACACTATCAAAAATTTAATTAATCATAACTTTTGATCTAATAATTCCTCTCTGGAAATCTATCCTAAAGCAATAAGTAGTTAAAATATTAACTATCTTAATATGAAAATATTAAATATATAATATTAAATATTAAAAGGGGAAGGGATGATACAGGATTCAAATTTATATATACAATATAATTAAAACCATGTAAAAATAGGTGAACTATTAAAACTTATGTATAGAAAGAAAGACAGAAATAAAATGCACTGTTACCAGTGACTGAAGTGTTTTCACCATGCAGAATTCTTTCTTTTTTCAACTGCTCTTTTCAATTCGTTTTTCAATAAAGAACTCTTTCTTTACTGAGTCAAGAAAATTTCTGCACAGAGTACATGTGCTTTCAGTGATGAGTTCTCTTCAAAAATTCCCTTAAGGGGAGACTGTGGAAAATTGATCTGAGCTAATTTTTAACTTTTTTGCTAGTGTGGAAATTCAATGTAAAGATATCTATACCAATGAGTGACAAGGCATGTATCTTATGTTCTTCAGTTGTTATGATTAAGATGATCTCAAGTATTTTTTGCTTATCTTGAAGGTTTCATACAGGCAACTTTCCCATACACTGCTTTTTGATAAACTGCAAAATACAGAAATTAAGTTAAATAAATGAAGTACATCTATATATACTAACACGGAATACTAAGTTGTAGGATAACACATATAACATATTATCACTACCTAAACATGTCTACATATACTTATATTGGCATTGAGAATATTATGGTTTTCTTAAGGCCTCCAGTTATGTGCCATATAATCAAGGTTTTACTAGCGCAATTGTATTCCTAAAAGATATTCTGTAAAAGCTGTGAGACACAGAATAGGGGTTTGGGAAGTTACAAACTTCCTGAAATTATTTATTAAAATCTTGAACATGTATTTATTTTCCTGGGAAGTGGATTAATAGGTTTCATTGGATTCTCAATGAAGTCTGTGGTTCTAGAAATCTAAGCACTGTCCTACACAAGTGTGATTCAGCTTACAATGCTCAAACATTTTCACTACTCAAGATGCTTAAGACCCGAAAACACTTTGAGATCTTGATAGCCCTGAATCTAACAAAGTCAAATTCTAAAATATGCTCAATAAATGTCAAATCACATTTACAGACTTTTTATCAAGCATGAATGTCAACACTTGGAAGCAAATACCTGAATTTTAAGGTGCCCTTATAGAACTGGACATGGAAAAACAGACTGGTTCCAAATAGGAAAAGGAGTACATCACAGCTGTATATTGCCACCCTGCTTATTTAACTTATATGCAGAGTACATCATGAGAAATGCTGGGCTGGAGCAAGCACAAGCTGGAATCAAGATTGCCGGGAGAAATATCAATAACCTCAGATATGCAGATGACACCACCCTTATGGCAGAAAGTGAAGAAGAACTAAAGAGCCTCTTGATGAAAGTGAAGGAGGAGAGTGAAAAAGTTGGCTTAAAGCTCAACATTCAGAAAACTAAGATCAAAGCATCCGGTCCCATCACTTCATGGCAAACAGATGGGGAAACAGTGGAAGACTTTATTTTGGAGGCTCCAAAATCACTGCAGATGGTGACTGCAGCCATGAAATTAAAAGACGCTTGCTCCTTGGAAGGAAAGTTATGACCAACCTAGATAGCATATTGAAAAGCAGAGACATTACTTTGCCGACTAAGGTTCGTCTAGTCAAGGCTATGGTTTTTCCAGTAGTCATGTATGGATGTGAGTTGGACTATAAAGAAGGCTGAGCGCAGAAGAATTGATGCTTTTGAACTGTTGGTGTTGGAGAAGACTCTTGAGAGTCCCTTGGACTGCAAGGAGATCCAACCAGTCCATTCTGAAGGAGATCAGCCCTGGGATTTCTTTGGAGGGAATGATGCTGAAGCTGAAACTCCAGTACTTTGGCCACCTCATGNGACTATAAAGAAGGCTGAGCGCAGAAGAATTGATGCTTTTGAACTGTTGGTGTTGGAGAAGACTCTTGAGAGTCCCTTGGACTGCAAGGAGATCCAACCAGTCCATCCTAAAGGAGATCAGTCCTGGGTGTTCATTGGAAGGACTGATGTTGAAGCTGAAACTCCAATACTTTGGCCACCTGATGCAAAGAGCTGACTCACTGGAAAAGACCCTGAAGCTGGGAAAGACTGAGGGCAGGAGAAGGGGACGACAGAGGATGAGATGGTTGGATGGCATCACCGACTCGATGGACATGGGTTTGGGTGGACACCGGGAGTTGGTGATGGACAGCGAGGCCTGGCGAGCTGTGGTTCATGGGGTTGCAAAGAGTCGGACACGACTGAGCGACTGAACTGAACTATGACTTATCATCTAAACTGGGATCATTTAAAAAATAAAAACCTGCTCTATTAATAATTAACAAAATAGTTAAACTGAGACAGTCCCTGGCAAGCCAAAACATATTGTTATCCTTCTTAAACTACACAATGACTCAGTGATATCTGAAAGATTTGTCAACAGCTCTTAGTCCAGGACAGTACTTCGCCCCCTGGTTCACAATGCAGCTGGACGTTCAATGTTTCCTACTGATGGTGGGAGTTAATTTTTGTTGCCTCCATGGGAAAATATTCAAGTTGCTCTTTAAAGAGGTACTGCTACTCATATATTTATAGAATTGCTTTATATTTCAGAAATTTAGAATTATGTTCCATATCCTTCTTACTTTCAATCCAGACTTCTTTCAATCCTTCCATCCTTTTTTTCAACATAACTTTACATTTGATGGAGTTATGTTACCTATTTTCTTTTTTAAGAGATATTATGAAAATCAGAATCATTCACTTATTCATTTGTTTTTAAATATGTGGAGCATCTACTACATAGCAGGCATCATTTCTAGGTACTAAAGTTTCTGTGGTACACAAAAAAATGACAAAATCCCCACTCTCATGAAGCTTACATTCTAGTGTATTAGACAGAAAAATAAGATAAACAAGTTGGCCAAGGAAGGCTTCAGTGATTAAAAACTCCAAAGAAGAGGTGATGGAATTCCAGCTGAGCTATTTTCAAATCCTAAAAGATGATGCTGTTAAAGTGCTGCATTCAATACGCCAGCAAATTTGGAAAACTCAGCAATGGCCACAGGACTGGAAAAGGTCAGTTTTTCAAATCCCAAAGAAGGGCAATGCCTAAGAATGTTCAAACTACCATACAACTGCACTCATTTCACATAGTAGCAAGGTAATGCTCAAAATCCTTCAAGCTAGTCTTCAACAGTATGTGAACTGAGAACTTTCAGATATACAAGGTAGATTTAGAAAAGGCAGAGGAACCAAAGGTCAAACTGTCAACATCCACTGGATCATAGAAAAAGCAAGAGAATTCCAGAAAAACATCTACTTCTGCTTCATTGACTACACTAAAGCTTTTGACTGTATAGATCACAACAAACTGTGGAAAATTCTTAAAGAGATGGTCCAGACCACCTTATCTGCCTCCTGTGAAACCTATATGCAAGTCAAGAAGCAAGGGTAAGAACCAGACATGGAACAATGAACTGGTTCAAAACTGGGAAAGGAGTACATCAAGGCTGTATATTGTCACCCTGCTTGTTTAACTTATATGCAGAGCACATCATGTGAAATACCAGGCTGGATGAATCACAACCTGGAATGAAGATTGAGAAATATCAATAACCTCAGATATGCAGATGACACCACCCTTATGGCAGAAAGTGAAGAAGAACTAAAGAGCCTATTGATAAGCATGAAAGAAGAGTGAAGAAGATGGCTTAAAACTCAACATTTAGAAAACGTAGAGCATGGCATTCGGTCCCATCACTTCATGGCAAATAGATGGGGAAACAATGGAAACAGTGACAGACTATTTTCTTGGGCTCCAAAATCACTGTGGACAGCGACTGCAACCATGAAATTAAAAGATGCTTGCTCCTTGGAAGAAAAGCTATCACAAACCTAGACAACGTATTAAAGTGCGGAGACATTACTTTGTCAACAAAGGTCTGTAGAGTCAAAGGTATGGTTATTCCAGTAATCACATATGGATGTGAGAGCTGGACCATAAAGAAGGCTGAGGACTGAGGAACTGATGCTTTTTAACTGTGGTGCTGGGAAGACTCTTGAGAGTCCCTTAGAGTGCAAGGAGATCAAACCAATCAATCTTAAAGGAAATCAACCCTGAACTGGAAGGACTGATGGTGAAGCTGAAACTCAAGCTCCAGGACTTTGGCCACCTGATGTGAAGAGCCAACTCACTGAAAAGACTCTGATGCTAGGAAAGATAGAGAGGAGGAGAAGAAGGGAACGACAGGGAACGAGATGGTTGGACGGCATCACCAGCTCAATGGACATGAGTTTGAGCAAGCTCCGAGAGACGTGAAGGACAGGGAAGCCTGACGTGCTGCAGTCCACGGGGCTGCAAAGAGCCGGACACAACTGAGTGACTGGACAACAACAATAACGGGTCTGATGTGGAAGGAAGGGCATATTGAAGGAACAGCAAAGAGGTCATGAGGCTGCAACAGCCTGAAGATGGAAGAGAACAACTGGAAATAAGAGTAGAAAGGTAACAGAGGATCAGATCACGTAAATTCTTGTAGATAATAGGTAAGGCCTATAGTTTTCTCTGAGTGAGATGGAAAGCTGCTGGAGGTTTTTCAACAGAAAATTTATAGTAACTAGCAGAATTCTGGCTGTGTGCTCAGAACAGACTGCAGGAAAGCAAAGGCTGAAGAAGGGAGACCAGTTAGAAAGCTTCTTCTATCAATCAGGCAAAAGATGGTGGCGCATATGGGATGATGACAGAGAGAATGGTGATAAACGGTCAAATTGATACATTTTGGAGATAGAGGCAACAGATCTGCTGATAGACCAGATGTTGGGGGTGAGACAAACAGAAAAGTTAAGAATGGCACCAAGATTTCTGGCCCAAGCAGCTAGAAGAATGGAACTGGCATTAACTGAGGCAGGGAAAATTGCAGGAGAAGCTGGTTTGTGAGAGACCATGAGAAGCTCAGTTAGAGACACATTAAGTTAAGGCTATCCATTAGACAAGTCAAGTAGGCCCCTGGAAATACAGGCCTGGAGGTCAAGGGACGGAAAGAGATAGATTTGGGAGGCAGTGTAGATGATATTTAAGCCTATAAGACTGGATGAGATCACTGTCTTAGGGAATGCACAGAAAAGATGAGAGAACCAAGGACTGATCCTTGGGGAACTCCAAAATTTAGACATAAGGGAAATGAAAAGAAATCAGCAAGAGAAACCAAGATATTAATAGTATATGAACTCTGGATATGTAAAAAATATAAAAAAGTTTCAGCAAACTTATTAAGGTTGAATTAGTGAGAAAAATAACAGAAAACTCAAACAGAACCACTAGGAACTCTGCAATATTGCTAAAATGATATGTTCTGCAAAGAACCATAATGGAAGGAATGCTCCACTGACTTTATTTTTTTCACACCAACTGAGGAAGACTAAAGACAGGAAGAAGAGCTCAGACACAGATGCTGGCAACTTAGGGCACTGATATGTCCTGCTTCTTGAGTACTGGCGACATTAAAGGCCAACAGGAGACACCTCAGGGGCTGCAAAGAAGAGCAAAATGACTCACAATCAGGTCCTCAACACCTGTATACAGAGGAGCTATCTAATGCAAACTATAGGCAGTACAAAGAAATCGATTTGTAGAAGGAGTACCTTTCACAGAATACATTCAAAGTCCCATTACATCAGGTAAAGTATAATGTAGTGATTTAGCTAGGGTAATTTGTTTTCATCACCTATAATATCATCAAATAGGAAGTAGCAGGAGTCTCATGGTTACATACGCTATATTTTTTAAAAATCAATCTTTGCACAACTACATATAAAAGTAGGCAAAAGGCAGAGGAGAGGGAACCAAAACTTCAATTTAATCCCAAACCCTCGGCCCAAATTTCGTCATCGCTCATTCTCACCCTGAAAATTTAAACAGTTCTATACCTAGTCTCAGTGTAAAGCCCAAATCTAAGAGGACTCTTTGAATTGCCATCCTAAAGTAAATAAGATCATTGGGATTAGGAAACAGTAATATCCAATTCATAAATTTAGTGGTAACAATTCTAACAGTGGATCTCCATATGTGAGATAACCTAACCCCCAGTGTTTATTATCTACTGGACTATTTCAGCATCAATTCTGTACAGTCATACTACCTATACTTCCAGTCCACCCTACTGTGGGTGAGGTCAATAATTAAATGCAGGTAGGTTTAGGATTGAATGAGGTAGGCAACACCCTGGGATCATGAAGCCTTTTCTGACCTTGATTCAGAATCTGATAATAAAGAACATCTTAATGTACAGGTGACATACCGAGATAAAATGGAAATTAAACAAATCCTCATGACTTAACAGCTCAACTCTGAAAATAAAACTTCCAGGAATCACAGGGAAATTTACCAATGGACCAACCCAAAGACCACCATAAAGTACAGCTTCAAAGAAAAACAAAACCTTCAACAAACTGGAAATATAATTAGGTAAGATAATATCCCATCAGACAGTGACTTAGTACACAGACATCATATTAAAGATACTGTATTAGAAATCTTCCAAAACAGAAGTTGCATTCCTGATGAAGACAGAATGACAGCAAAAGATGAAACCAAAAAATTACCCACAAATATAATGTTAATGGGTATTTAATAAATTATAGTTAAAATAATTTAGAGGTAGTAGCTATTCAAAGTGACTATAATCAAATTTCATGAAAAAAGTAGACTAAGGGCAAATGGCAGAAGAAGAGCGCAAGTACTGAAAATCAAATGAAAAGCGCTTAAGACGGCTTGATACTAAAATCAAAAACAAAACACAACTATATTTCGTTTTAAAAGCCCACTTCTGGGGACTTCTGTGGTGGTCCAGTGGTTAAGTTCATGCTTCTGATTCACCAGTTCAATCCCTGATCAGGGTTATATGCTGCACTTGGCATAAACAAACAAACAAACAACACAAAAAAAAACCCTTCAAACTTCATAAAAAATTTTGCACAGCAAATAGAACTATAAACAAAATGAATGAACAATCCACAGAATGGGAGAAATTATTTGCAAACAGTGCAATTAACAAAGGATTCATCTCCAAAATCTACAGAGAGTTCATGCTGCTCAATATCAAAAGAACAAACAATGCAGTCAGTAAATGGGCAGGGACTTCTCTGGCGGTCTACTGGGTTAAAACCCCATGCTCCCAATACAAGGGGCGAGGTTCCACTCCGGGTTGGGGAACTAAGATCTGGCACGCCTGAAGGTGCAGCCAAAATAGAAGAAAAAAAGAGGGGCAGAAGATCCAAACAGACATTTCTCCAAAGACAGACAGACAGCCAAAAAGCACACGAAAAGATGCTCAACATTACTAATTATTAGAGAAACGCAAATCAAAGCTATACGGGGGACTTACCCAAGGGTCCAGCGGCTAAGAATCCACCCTCAAATACAAGGGACACGGGCTTGATCCCTGGTCGGGGAGAGGAGCAACTAAGCCTGTGCTCCACAATAAGAGAAGCCTACGCAGTGCAGCAAAGGCAAGCCTTCAAACCACAACAAAAAGCCCACATGCCACAGCAAAGACCCAGTGTCGTCAAAATATTAAAAAGTAAATTAATTAAAAACAAACAGAAGACTAGAATGAGGCATTATGTCACACGAGTCACAATGGCCATTACCAAAAAGTCTGCAAACAATAAATGCTGGAGAGGGTAGGAAGAAAAGGAAACTCACCTATACTGTTGGTGGGAAGGTAGATTGGTACCACCATTATGGAGAACAGTATGAATGTTCCTTTAAGAACTAAGAACAAAACTACCATATGATCCAGCAATCCTACTCCTGAGTATATATACAGAGAAAACTGTAATTCAAAAAGATGCATGCATCCCAATGTTCACTGCAGTATATTAATAATAGCCAAGACACAGAAGCAACCTAAGTGTTCATCAACAGAGGACTAGATAGACAAGATGTGGCACATATATATAATACAATGAGATTTTACTCAGCAATAAAAAAGAATGAAATACTGTCATCTGCAGCAACATGAATGGACCAAGAGATTACCATGCTAAGTGAAGTAAGTCAGACAGAGAAAGTAAGTATCATATGGTGTCACTTACATGTGGAATCCAACAACAACAACAACAAAATGATACAAATGAATTAATTTACAAAACAGACAGACTCACAGATCCTGAGATCAAACTTAGGGTTTACCAAAGGAGAAAGGTGGAGGGAAATGATAAATTAGAAGACTGAGATTAACACATACACACTACTATATGTAAAATAGACAATTAACAAGGACCTACTGTAGAGCACAAGAAACTCTACTCAATATTCTGCAATAATCTATACAGGAAAAGAACCTGGAAAAGAATGAAGATATACACACACACACATACACACATTCACTCTGCTGTACACCTGAAACTAATACTGTAAGTCAATTATACTCCAATAAAAACTGTTAAAACTTAAATAGGACCTCCCTCGTGATGCAGTGCCTAAGAATCCTCCTGCTAATGCAGGGGCCACAGGTTTGATCCCTGATCCAGGAAGATCCCACACACCATGGAGCAACAAAGCCCATGCCCACAATGCTGAGCCTGTGCTCGGGAGTCCAGGAGCTGCAACTGCTGAGCCCCCGTGCCACAACCACCGACGTTCTCAGGCTCTAGAGCCCGTGCTCTGCAGCCAGAGAGACTAGCGCGACGAGAAGCCTGTGCACCGCAGCGAGAGCGCCACAGCCAGGGAAAAGCCTGGGCAGTGTGGAAGACCCAGCACAGCCCGGACTAATTTAAAAAGTAAAACGGCCAAAATTCTGGAAAGAACCCCAAATGTCCAACTGGTTAACAGATAAACAAACTGTGGTCTACCCATACAGGGAAATATTATTCAGAAATAAAAAAGGACACACTATTGGTATATACATCATATGGATGAATCTCAAAAGCACTGTACTTAGTGAAATAAGTCAGACAAGAATGGTTATGTACTGTATAATCCCATTTATATGAAATTCTAGAAAGTAATAAAAAGCAGACAAGTAATTGCCAAGGGTAAGGATTATAGGGAGGGATCAGAATGCAAAAAGGCATAGGAGAACTTCTTGGAGTTATGAAAACAGTCTATATTATGATCATGGTAGTGATTATGAAACAAAGCAGGACCTTAAGGCCCTTGACCGCCCTCCCCACATATCCTCAGCTTGCTTTCTGTCTGTGAAAACACATTAACCAACGAATAAGTTTAATCAGAGAAGTGGGAAAATGTAGAAACAAAGGAAAACAGTCCGACAAGACTAAATGACAACAGTTCTAATAACAAGAGAATAACAATAATAATGATATGCTAAATATTATACTCAGCATGTACAGCATGTAATAAGTACACAAGACCATTGTACAGCTGTTATCCAAAATGGGTGTTCAGCTACTTGCATCTCAAAAGCTAGTAAGTAGGCAAGGCTGGTGGAAAGGAAAGTTTGCTGTATTTTGAAGACTGGCTCCCAGGGTGAGTAGGTACTGCTGTCTGTTCAAAGGCTGACTCCCCCGACTGACAGTTGGTGGGCAAGAGCTTTTATAGACAGAGGGAGGGGGCTTCATGCAGAAAACAGTACACTCAGCTTCGACAATTATCTTGAAATTGGTCACTGGTGGTCTGATCAGCGTCATCTTTATTGTTCTAAGTACGATCCTATGCAACCCTTTACAACCCTGTGGATTGTAGCCCATCAGGCTCTCTGTCCAAGGGATTCTCCAGGCAAGAATACTGGAGTGGATTGCCATTCACTTTTCCAGGGAATCTTCCCCACCCAGAAACCCAACTCTTGTCTCAACATCTCCTACAAGGAGGTGGGTTCTTTACCACTAGCAGTATACATTTGTTACAATGTATAAATTTACATACTTAAACTAGTGAATATTTCACTTAAAACATTTGTCAAAAATCACAAAGTCGTAAACTTAAAACTGGTAAACTTGAAGTATGTAAACTACACCTCAAAAGAGCCTATTTAAGAAAAGATGCTTCAGGGAGCTCTCTGGTGGCCTAGTCGTCAGATTTGGTGCTTTCACTGCCCTGGCTTGGGTTCAGTCCCTGGTTAGGGAACTGAGATCCTACAAGCTGCATGGCATAGTCAAAAAAAAAAGAAAGATGCTTCAAAAAGAATAAGAGAAAAACTGTGAGTGGGAAACAGTGAGACAATATTAATTATCATTATCACATTACTACTGCATATATACTGTATGCCAGCTGTTTGATTATATTTTATCTCAAAACCACCAAGCAAATTAAGCATTATTAGCCATGAGATTAAAAGACACTTACTCCCTGGAAGAAAAGTTATGACCAACCTAGATAGCATATTGAAAAGCAGAGACATTACTTTGCCAACAAAGGTCCGCCTAGTCAAGGCTATGGTTTTTCCAGTGGTCATGTATGGATGTGAGAGTTGGATTGTGAAGAAAGCTGAGCACCGAAGAATTGATGCTCTTGAACTGCGGTGTTGGAGAAGACTCTTGAGAGTCCCTTGGACTGCAAGGAGATCCAACCAGTCCATTCTGAAGGAGAGCAGCCCTGGGATTTCTTCAGAAGGAATGATGCTGAAGCTGAAACTCCAGTACTTTGGCCACCTCATGCGAAGAGTTGACTCATTGGAAAAGACTCTGATGCTGGGCGGGATTGGGGGCAGGAGGAGAAGGGGACAAGAGAGGATGAGATGGCTAGATGGCCTCACTGACTCGATGGACATTTGAGTCTGAGTGAACTCCGGGATTTGGTGATGGACAGGGAGGCCTGGCATGCGGCGATTCATGGGGTTGCAGAGTCGGACATGACNAAGCTGAGCACCGAAGAACTGATGCTCTTGAACTGTGGTGTTGGAGAAGACTCTTGAGAGTCCCTTGGACTGCAAGGAGATCCAACCAGTCCATTCTGAAGGAGAGCAGCCCTGGGATTTCTTCAGAAGGAATGATGCTGAAGCTGAAACTCCAGTACTTTGGCCACCTCATGCGAAGAGTTGACTCATTGGAAAAGACTCTGATGCTGGGTGGGATTGGGGGCAGGAGGAGAAGGGGACAAGAGAGGATGAGATGGCTGGATGGCCTCACTGACTCGATGGACATTTGAGTCTGAGTGAACTCCGGGATTTGGTGATGGACAGGGAGGCCTGGCATGCGGCGATTCATGGGGTTGCAGAGTCGGACATGACTAAGCGACTGAACTGAACTGATTTCTATTTTCTTCAATAGATAACAAGATTGAATAACTAGTTAGTAAGTAGCAGAGACAAGATGACTTAAGTCAGTCCAGCCTCTTTAACACACTTATACTCTCAGAAAAGGTTCTACTTTATTGGAGTTCAAAAAGCACAGAACTGAGTATAATATGAGGTAGGGTTATTCATATAGGGAGAGTGTAACAGTGTTCATCTACGGGGAATACAGCCTTTGTAGGCATAAAGAAGATTTTTATTTTATACTTTAAATGCTTCTGAATTGTTTTAAAATATTTTAAAAACAAGCATTTTATACCTTTCAATAAGTTATTTAAAAAGATGTTATAGAGCCCCAAGTAGTAAATTCATAATGGGTCCCTCCCTTTAACTGTTATAACTTTAAAACTGTGAAATATTTAGTAAAATATTCTTGTATATCCCGCCTGATATTTAAGAAAAGTTCTCTAACATCTAGAAACCAACACTTGAAAATGGCTCCCATTAAACCAAACTATCTATATATATACACACTAAATAAATATTTGTTAAGTTATCAGTAATCACACATTAAAATTGTGAAAGATGATGCATCACAATGGCAATGCCTACAGGTAAAACTTTTCTTTGTACACATAAGCTAGCATCTGGAGTTTTTCTGTTGAACTCTTTATTAGGAGAGATACTGAGATAATCAACTGCATCTAATTAAAGTCTGCTTAGAACTGAAAATGCCTAGTAATCCTGAAGGGAGAAGATATACCAGGAGGTTAAATTAATTAGCAGTCAAAGCTAATTAGCAGTAATAAGATTAAACATACGTAGGTACTAGACAGAAAAGCCTGAAGATTACACGTTTGGTTTTAAGACTCCCTAATGGTCTTCTTGCCTTCAGTCTTTCCTCTTCAAATTACAAATCAACATAGAACTTTTGTAACTTCAGCAGTTTGGTTATGAACAAAAGATCACAGGAAAACTGCAGCAATATGAAACATGCAGGAAACAAGTACTGAAAGCTATTATAAAAAAAAATTTTAAGGTGGGGCTTGAACTAAAGTATCTCGATGATGGGAATGAAATAAAAGATAAACAGGAGCAATGGTATGAATCACAGAAAGAAATCTTAGAATATAGCAGTGACTGAGATATGGGGCTATATAAATGGCTTGCTAACTTGTTTTCCTATAATGTAACTTCCAAAGAGAGAAAAACACAGACTGCATGTATAAACTAAGTGGGTACTGAATAAGAAAGAAAAATCAAGGACGGGGACATAAAACAGGTAAAGAAATTGAAAGATAATTATGGTAGCCAAGAGATAAATGGATAAAGAAGATGTAATATATTTATTTGCTACACACAGCAGCTTGTGGGATCTCAGTTCCCAATCAGGGATTGAATCCATGTCCTCGGCAATGAAAGCACGGAGTCCTAACCACTAGACAACCAGGAAATTTCCAGTATTATGTTTAGTTAAATAGGTCAGACAGAGAAAGACAAATACTCTGTTATCACCTATATGTGGAATCTAAAAAATAAAACAAATGTATATAACAAAACGGGCTTCCCAGGTGGCGCTAGTGGTAAAGAATCCGGCTGCCAATGCAGGAGACATAAGAGATGCAGGTTTGATCCCTGGGTCAGGAAGACTCCCTGGAGGAGGGCATGGCAACCCACTCCAGTTCTCTTGCCTGGCAAATCCCCTGGAGGACAGAGGAGCCTGGCGGGCTACAGTCCACGGGGCTGCAAAGAGTTGGTCAGGATTGAAGTGACTTAGCGTGCACACATATATAACAAAACAGAAACTGACTCACATAGAGAACTAGTGGTAACCAGTGGGGAGAAGGGAGAGACGCAAGGTAGGAGTGTGAGGTTAAGAAACCCAAGTTACTATGTATAAAATAAACAACACGGATATATTGCACAACACAGGAAAATATAGCCATTATTTTGTATTAATTTTAAATGGAGTAAAACCTATAAAATACTGAATCACTAGTTTGAGGTATACCTCAAACTAATATAACATTGTAGGCCAATTATGTTTCAATAAATTAAAAACAAATATTGTTTTAACTTAAAATAGACACTACAGTGGCAAAAAAAAAAAATCATAGATTTTTTTCCCCTTGGAAACTGATGCAGAAATATCATTACAGAAAGATTATTAAGGGAGAGAGAGGCTCTTTTTGAGTGGAAAACAGCTGTGCTTTGTTATAATGAATTTAAAACTTTGCACAGATATCTAGTTAGAAATAGTCTAAGGATAATGAATGAAAACAATACTTTAAATGACTATATCACAAAATAGAAAAAATTTTAAGAACCCCTCCAAGATTCCCTGAAAGCTTTGATTAAACTGTCCCACTAAAATAAAGGAAGAAAAGAAGTATACTTTCATTTTAGCTACACTTATGTAGATTTAAAAGCACAATTCAGTAGGTGAACATACTGGGTGTTAACCCCTTCAGGCAAAGTACAACCTCAGAAGGCTGTGAACAGAAAGAAAGTTGTGTTATTTCTTTAGTGTTCAGTGAGAGATGAAGAAGAAAAGAAAACACTTACTGTCCACGAGGATACCAACGGTGCTTAGTAGTGAAGAACATTTTACTGAGTTGTTCTATCATGGGTCCTTGCTCTAAGTGTTCACTTTTTTCTTCTAATCTGGTTTTCAGTACTAGATCATGTGTTTCTTCACTGTTATGCACTGGATCTGGCCGAGGGATAGGCTACAAAACAAACAGCAGTGAACATCGACATGCAGGAATGTTAGCCAGCATCTGACTGAGTTGACGGTAAAATAATTACCACCACAGCATTGGACTTCCCTGGTGGCTCAGAGCTTAAAGCGTCTGCCTCCAATGCGGGAGCCCTGGGTTCGATCCCTGGGTCGGGAAGATCCCCTGGAGAAGGAAATGGCAACCCACTCCAGTATTCTTGCTTGGAGAATCCCATGGACTGAGGAGCTTGGTGGGCTGCAGTCCACGGGGTCACAAAGAGTCGGACACGACTGAGTGACTTTACTTACTTACTTACTTCTCAAGGTGGGCAGATAAGGCACCAGAACGGTTTCACTGAGTTGCACTATGTGTTAGCGTATCAGAATTTATTTTTGGCTGCACCAGGCATGGCATATGGGATCTTAGTTCCCCAACTAGGGATTGAAGCTGTGTCCTCTGCAGTGGAAGCACAAAGCCCTAACCACTGGACCATTGGGGAAGTCCCCAGAAATAGTTTTCTTCTTATATCAAGTTCTGGATTTCCTTTCCAATAATAAAGTTATTTAAATTTATCTTTCCCCAATAATAAAGTACTTATTACTTTAGTCTCTATTTCTCAAAAGTATAAATTGTGCCCATTTTACTTTTTAACTTAAAAGTTTATAGTCTCAGGACTTCCCTGATGGTCCAGTGGTTAAAATTCGATGCTTCCACTGCAGGGGGCTCGAGCTTGATCCCTGGTCAGGGAGCTGAGATCCCACATATCACATGGCTCAGGCAAAAAAGAAAAATTACAGTGTCTACAGTCTCTAACATTAAAGTGAGATACAATGAAAAACCTTTAATTGAAAATGACATTTCTTATATCCAAAAGAAACAGGAAATTTTTTCAATATTTTCATTTTAGGTGACTGCACTGGCATTAAATGATGCTTTATGATAATTTGAGTAGTTTTTTTCCCCAAAGATGTTAATTACTAAAAAAAAAAAATCTCATTTCTTCCCAACCCTAGTAAGATAGCATATGCCCATCAGCAACAGTGGCTGACTAAAGATCTTAAAAATCAGTGCCTTGGAAAGTCAGCTACCCATATTTTAAATATTAAGTGATATGACATATAACACAAGACTGTAACATTATATTAGTTTTATAAAAATTATAACATATATAAAATAATACATATGTATGTTATAGATATATATAACATATATAAAACAAACATACATAAAATATATATATATTTAAATATATAACATATATAAAAGACGCTTGCTTCTTGGAAGAAAAGCTATGACCAGACCTAGACAGCATATTGAAAACCAGAGACATTACTTTGCCAACAAAGGTCTGTCTTAGTCAAAGCTATGGTTTTTCCAGTAGTCATGTATGGATGTGAGAGTTGGACTATAAAGAAAGCTGAGCGCCAAAGAATTGATGCTTTTGAACTGTGGTGTTGGAGAAGACTCTTGAGAGTCCCTTGGACTGCAAGGAGATCCACCCAGTCAATCCTAAAGGAAATCAGTCCTGAATATTCAATGGAAGGACTGATGCTGTAGCTGAAACTCCAATACTTTGGCCACCTGACTCAAAGAACTGACTCATTGGAAAAGACCCTGATGCTGGGAAAGATTGAAGGCAAAAGGAGAAGGGAGCGGCAGAGGATGAGACGGTTAGACAGCATTACTGACTCAATGGACATGAAACTAAGCAAACTCCAGGAGATAGTGAAGGACAGGGAAGGAAGCCTGGCATGCTGCAGTTCACGGGGTTGCAAAGAGTCAGACACGACTGAGTGACTGAACAAGCTACTAATATTTCTTTTAAAGCCTCAAACAGGAAAAAAGTATTAATTAATTTTTTTAAAGAAGTGTTCCTTAAACATTTAAAGTAATTTTATAAGGTCATCTCTTACATATAGAATGAAATATTAATATATGTCTTTGCAAGTTACTATCAGGCTCTGAAGGATACCAGCAAACACTAGATTAGAACCTATAGTTTTCTCTCCTTTAGGTTATTGTGTTGTTATTGTTTTTAGTCACTAGGTCATTCCTGACTTGTTGTGACCCCATGGACTGTAGCCCACCAGGTTCCTCAGTCCATAGGATTCCCCAGGAAATACTGGAATGAATTACCATTTCCTTCTTCAGAGAGATCTTCCCAACCTAGGGATAAAGCTGAGTCTCCTGCTTAGCAGGTGGATTCTTTACCACTGAGCCATCTGAGAAGCCCCTTAGGTTACTATACTTGTTACTAAAGATCAAATGTTTTAAATATTATCAGCTATTTTCAAGTTAATAAATGTTCATTGTCTCTCTTCCTATTCCCAAACAGGCTCAATTCTAATATATCACAAATTCTCTCTGCTTTGTATAATTAAAAACATTTTCTTTCCCAGGCACACAGAAAAAAGAGAATTAATGGCTTCCTCGAAATCTAAACCAAAAGCCTCTACAGACTCAGAACTGACTTTTAGGTTGCACTTGATCTCCTGGATCAAATTTCAAAGAAAGGGTACATGAATATTTCAGTAAAAAGGAAAAACTAAAACTGTATGTCAACTTAAAAAAAAACATTTAGAACTGTCATCTTGAATTTTCCTTGTTTTTCTTAAGAATTTAAAAAATTTGACTTTTGAAATTTTCCACTAAATCAACCACTAAAAAGAATTGCCTAATACTTACATTTTTACTTTATTTTTCCAAATCATTATTTTTCTGTCCCTGGTTTAAAAGCTTTATTTTCCTAAACTAGAAATCATAAATTCTAGAAAAACATTTTTAGTTTTAATAAGACTTATACCTGGCTGAAACAGAAAAAAGGATCTTTTTACCTGGATATTTGGAATATAATCAACATCTAGATGCAAATGTAAGTTATCAGAAAACCAAGGATATAAATCATTTCAATTTTCTTAAAGTCAGTGTCAGCAGGTATTTCTACATATGACCAGGATCTTTGTATGCAATATGCTTTCTAGGGCCTAGAGAATTAAAGGGTCCACTAGAGTTGCAGCTGGGCTTCCCTGGTGGCTCAGATGGTAAAGAATCCACCTGCAATGCAGGAGACTCCGGTTTGATTCCTGGGTTGGGAAGAGCCCCTGGAGAAAGGGCATGGCAACCCACTTCAGTATTCTTGCCTAGAGAATCCCCATGGCCAGAGAGGAGCCTAGCAGGCTACAGTTAGTCCTTGGGGTCACAAAGAGGTGGACATGACTGAGCAACTAAGCACAGCACAGAACAGAGTTGCAGCTACTTCCTTGAGAAAAGAAAAGCAAATCTAAATGTTAAGCCATGTTTAAATACAATTATTTAATGCTATATACTTTGTGAAATCTGTAAATCTAAATTCAAAAAGAACATATTTTAACAACGTATTTTCAAAAATGTTTCCTATTGTAAATAAAGTCCAATCTGTAACTACTTGAGAGACAAAAAATTTCCAAGCTTCTACAAATTTGTATCTCTTAGCTTTAAAAGTGAAAATTATGGAGAGGACCCAATTTATTTAGTTGATCAACAAATATTTATTGTGCACCAACCAAGTACAAAGGTTTTCCAGGTGCTGATGATAGAACAAAAAATAGAACAAAAGAGACAAGGCCCTGTCCCCATGGAGCTTACATTTTAATGAAGGGAGACACACAGAATAGCAGGAGAACATCCACTGTGCCAGAAATGATAAACGCTATTGAGAAAAGCAAAGAAGGACAACAGGGACCCCAGGGGCAGAGGTGCTACTTTAAATGCAGTGGCCAAGGAAGGTCTCTCTAGGTAACAGAAAAGGAAAGATCTCAAGGAGAGGGAATAACTACAGGATTTTGGCGGGGAAAGCATTCAGGCAGAGGAGGCAGTAACCTCATGGGCCCTGAGGCAGGAACTGCCTGAGTATCTACCTTAGAGAACAGCAGAGAATCCACTGTGTAGAGGGATTATGTGTGACCTCACAGGAGTGATCCCCTAGACTAGAGAGAAGGATACTGAGGACATTGGAGAGGAGACAACTGATAAAGGAAGGGCAACAAAAAAAGAAGCAGAGACGGGTATGTACGCAAGGGAGTGATGATGACGACGACCATGGACTCGATCCCAGGTAAAGAGAATGTATGAGATATGTAAAGGACTGCGAAAACATGGCTCCATCAGACAATGGAGGTCTTAATGAGGGAATAAATAATTCTTGGAGCTGGGAAACTAGGACGAGTTGGTAGCACACTAATGGAATTCTTAAACATCTAGATTGGGAGGAAGAATTATTTGTGATTAAAACCTCTCTAGAAAACTACCACGGGCTTCCCTGGAGGCTTCGATGATAGAGAATCCACCTGCAATATGGGAGCCCTGGGTCTGATCCCTGGGTTGGGAAGACCCCTTGGAGAAGAGAACAGCCAATCCACTCTAGTATTCTTGCCTGGAGAATCCCCATGGACAGAGGACCTGGCAGGCTACAGTCCATGGGGTGGCAAAGAATCGGACACCACTGAGCGACTAAGCACAGCACAGTAGCAGGAACAACCATGGCATGGGGGCCGCTGTAGGGATAAAAGGTCGAGAACTCAGAGGCTGGGGTAGTAGACAGATCATCTACACGGACACTGAAATAACAAAGAATTAGGATACAAACAGTGTCGGTCAGTATGAAAGTACATTTAAAATCTTCAAAGAAGAGTGGAGGGATGGGGAAGGGAGGATGAGAAGTGAACTGCAGGATGACAAAAAAAAAAAAAAAAAAAGGTAAGTAGACAGCATGATTTAATGATCCAAACTACAAAGCCAGAAACCGTTAGGGAGGAGGAAAGATCTGGATATGACAGTAAAGAGCCACAGGGACATCTATTCTATCTCTAGGCTCAGCAGTAAAAGGGTTTAGGAGAGAAAGCATAACTACTTAAGAGTGCTAAGGAAGCAATGGGGCCAGGGTACAGCCAAGTTTCTTTTAAGAGTCAGAAGGCGAAGGCAACGTTCTAGAAGAAGTTAAGGTTCTGAGAGACTTTATAAAGATAGTAAGTTTTAATAGAATGTAGACATTTTAAGAGTTGGGAAGGATAGGAAAAGTCTCAGATTCAGGGATGCCAAGAGCTGTATGGAGATGACAGTCTGGATAGTGAGAAAAGACCACACAATCTTGGGCTTTTTAGTATAATTGCTAACACAGGAATAAAGCACATAACCAGAAAAATAATACAAAATAAAAATGGAAGAAGACACAATACAGTATGAGCTAGAGATTACAGGCCAAAAGTCAGTGACTTACACCTGTTTTCTAAAAACTGTTCAAAGAAATGAAACAGAAAAGGTACAAAACTACTGCCTATGATATCTAGCTAGAATACAAAGTAGGCACACAAAATGACAAAATTAAAAAAAAGAATACAAAATAAGCAAGTTCAGTTCAGTTCAGTTCAGTCACTCAGTCGTGTTTGACTCTTTGCAACCCCATGAATCGCAGCACGCCAGGCCTCCCTGTCCATCACCATCTCCCGGAGTTCACTCAGACTCACGTCCATCGAGTCCGTGATGTCATCCAGCCATCTCATCCTCGGCCGTCCCCTTCTCCTCCTGCCCCCAATCCCTCCCAGCATCAGAGTCTTTTCCAGTGAGTCAACTCTTCGCATGAGGTGGCCAAAGTACTGGAGTTTCAGCCTTAGCATCATTCCTTCCAAAGAAATCCCAGGGTTGATCTCCCTCAGAATGGACTGGTTGGATCTCCCTGCAGTCCAAGGGACTCTCAAGAGTCTTCTCCAACACCACAGTTCAAAAGCATCGATTCTTCGGCACTCAGCTTTCTTCACAGTCCAACTTTCACATCCATACTTGACCACAGGAAAAACCATAGCCTTGACTAGGCGGACCTTAGTCGGCAAAGTAATGTCTCTGCTTTTGAATATACTATCCAGGTTGGTCATAACTTTTCTTCCAAGGAGTAAGCGTCTTCTAATTTCATGGCTGCAGTCACCATCTGCAGTGATTTTGGAGCCCAAAAAAATAAAGTCTGACACTGTTTCCACTGTTTCCCCATCTATTTCCCATGAAGTGATGGGACCGGATGCCATGATCTTCGTTTTCTGAATGTTGAGCTTTAAGCCAACTTTTTCGCTCTCCTCCTTCACTTTCATCAAGAGGCTTTTTAGCTCCTCCTCACTTTCTGCCATAAGGGTGGTGTCATCAGCATATCTGAGGTTATTGATATTTCTCCCGGCAATCTTGATTCCAGCTTGTGTTTCTTCCAGTCCAGCGTTTCTCATGATGTACTCTGCATATAAGTTAAATAAGCAGGGAGACAATATACAGCCTTGACGTACTCCTTTTCCTATTTGGAACCAGTCTGTTGTTCCATGTCCAGTTCTAACTGTTGCTTCCTGACCTGCATACAGATTTCTCAAGAGGCAGGTTAGGTGGTCTGGTATTCCCATCTCTTTCAGAATTTTCCACAGTTTATTGTGATCCACACAGTCAAAGGCTTTGGCATAGTCAATAAAGCAGAAATAGATGTTTTTCTGGAACTCTCTTGCTTTTTCCATGATCCAGCGGATGTTGGCAATTTGATCTCTGGTTCCTCTGCCTGTTCTAAAACCAGCTTGAACATCAGGGAGTTCACGGTTCACATATTGCTGAAGCCTGGCTTGGAGAATTTTGAGCATTACTTTACTAGCGTGTGAGATGAGTGCAATTGTGCGGTAGTTTGAGCATTCTTTGGCATTGCCTTTCTTTGGAATTGGAATGAAAACTGACCTTTTCCAGTCCTGTGGCCACTGCTGAGTTTTCCAAATTTGCTGGCATATTGAGTGCAGCACTTTCACAGCATCATCTTCCAGGATTTGAAACAGCTCAACGGGAATTCCATCACCTCCACTAGCTTTGTTCTTAGTGATGCTTTCTAAGGCCCACTTGACTTCACATTCCAAGATGTCTGGCTCTAGATTAGTGATCACATCCTCATGATTATCTGGGTCGTGAAGATCTTTTCTGTACAGTTCTTCTGTGTATTCTTGCCACCTCTTCTTAATATCTTCTGCTTCTGTTAGGTCCATACCATTTCTATCCTTTATCGAGCCCATCTTTGCATGAAATGTTCCCTTGGTATCTCCAATTCTCTTGAAGAGATCTCTAGTCTTTCCCATTCTGTTGTTTTCCTCTATCTCTTTGCATTGATTGCTGAAGAAGGCTTTCTTATCTCTTCTTGCTATTCTTTGGAACTCTGCATTCAGATGCTTATATCTTTTCTTTTCTCCTTTGCTTTTCGCCTCTCTTCTTTTCAGTGCTATTTGTAAGGCTTCTCCAGACAGCCATTTTGCTTTTTTGCATTTCTTTTCCATGGGGATGGTCTTGATCCCTGTCTCCTGTACAATGTCACGAACCTCATTCCATAGTTCATCAGGAACTCTGTCTATCAGATCTAGGCCCTTAAATCTATTTCTCACTTCCACTGTATAATCATAAGGGATTTGATTTAGGTCATACCTGAATGGTCTAGCGGTTTTCCCTACTTTCTTCAATTTAAGTCTGAATTTGGAAATAAGGAGTTCATGATCTGAGCCACAGTCAGCTCCTGGTCTTGTTTTTGTTGACTGTATAGAGCTTCTCCATCTTTGGCTGCAAAGAATATAATCAATCTGATTTCGGTGTTGACCATCTGGTGATGTCCATGTGTAGAGTCTTCTCTTGTGTTGCTGGAAGAGGGTGTTTGCTATGACCAGTGCATTTTCTTGGCAAAACTCTATTAGTCTTTGCCCTGCTTCATTCCGCATTCCAAGGCCAAATTTGCCTGTTACTCCAGGTGTTTCTTGACTTCCTACTTTAGCATTCCAGTCCCCTATAATGAAAAGGACATCTTTTTTGGGTGTTAGTTCTACAAGGTCTTGTAGGTCTTCATAAAACCGTTCAACTTCAGCTTCTTCAGCATTACTGGTTGGGGCATAGACTTGGATAACTGTGATATTGAATGGTTTGCCTTGGAAACGAACAGAGATCATTCTGTCGTTTTTGAGATTGCATCCAAGTACTGCATTTCGGACTCTTTTGTTGACCATGATGGCTACTCCATTTCTTCTGAGGGATTCCTGCCCGCAGTAGTAGATATAATGGTCATCTGAGTTAAATTCACCCATTCCAGTCCATTTTAGTTCGCTGATTCCTAGAATGTCGACGTTCACCCTTGCCATCTCTTGTTTGACCACTTCCAATTTGCCTTGATTCATGGACCTGACATTCCAGGTTCCTATGCAATATTGTTCTTTACAGCATCGGATCTTGCTTTTATCACCAGTCACATGCACAACTGGGTATTGTTTTTACTTTGGCTCCATCCCTTCATTCTTTCTGGAGTTATTTCTCCACTGATCTCCAGTAGCATATTGGGCACCTAACGACCTGGGGAGATTCTCTTTTGATATCCTATCATTTTGCCTTTTCATACTATTCATGGGGTTCTCAAGGCAAGAATACTGAAGTGGCTTGCCATTCCCTTCTCCAGTGGACCACGTTCTGTCATACCTCTCCACCATGACCCGCCCGCCTTGGGTTGCCCTGCAGGCATGGCTTGGTTTCATTGAGTTAGACAAGGCCCTGGTCCTAGTGTGATTAGATTGACTAGTTTTCTGCGAGTATGGTTTAAGTGTGTCTGCCCTCTGATGCCCTCTTGCAACACCTACCATCTTACTTGGGTTTCTCTTACCCTGGGCGTGGGTTGTCTCTTCATGGCTGCTCCATAGCACAGCCGCTGCTCCTTACCTTGGACGAGGGGTATCTCCTTACCGCCGCAGTTCCTGACCTTCAACGTGGGACAGCTCTAACTTTAATTTGTTCTATCAAATCAGTACTCTAGCCTTAATGATGATTCTTAAAAACAGCTACCACTAGATGCATCATATGATGAATTAGTTAAGTAATTTTTCCTCGAAAAGCAAATCAAATATTACCAAATATAACAGAAGAAGGCTTAAAGAAAAAAGAGAAAGCAATTCGTACATAAAATAATAAATAAACACTTGGGTCAAGTTAAATAAATTGTATTAAAGTAAAAACAAAGCCTCCTTTATCTAGTGCTTCGCTTTTGAAGAAATATGGAAAACATTACTGAAACTAGGCCACTTAAAATTATGCCCATGTTGGCCCATTAGAAACAACTAACCAAAAAAAGGAATTCACCAAACATTAAAAGGATGAACAGAACCAACACAATATAAAAGTTATGAAATGGCACTCTAAAATACAAACTTTTCATAATTTATTAGACTGCAATATACAGTAGCATGGCACAATGTGTTTTTAAAATTTATACTAAGTGTGTTTGATCCCTAGTCAGTAATCTGCCAAATTTTAGGCAAGAAAATTGATGCCATAATTGTATTTAAATGGTTCACTTTGTGTATTGAAAAAAATCTTTAGAGAAAGAGGAAGAGAAAAATCAAAACAGTAAAATAAAAAAGCCAAAAGACGATCAACATCAAATAAAGAAAATCAAACAATTCCCTTCTCTTTGGACACTGTAAAGAAATGTATTTTCAACAGCAAATTAAAAACCGTAAGAGATCTGCTTATACATACTTTTGTGTGTTCATATGGAATGTCCACAGAAGGGTGATAGCATACTATTGTCCTGGCATCAGATGTCAGAGCAAGCTCTACTTTGCTTAAAAAAAAAAAAAAAAGAACGAATGTTTCAGAGACAGAATTATACTGTATTCAAGGCAAAATGAGTATTAGAGCTCAAATCTGTTAATGACCAATCCCTGAAGAATAAGTGCCGTGTCACTGGACTGGTGAAGGTGGCACCCAATTCAGATCATCCCACAAAGTATGCCAATTTAACTACCACAACAAACCCATTACCCATGATTTTATCTATCATCCTTCAAATTACTTGTTTTGTTAGTTTGTTCTCCAAACCTTTGAAAGAGATCTTCATGTGCACTCATCACTATTAATAGAACTTCCTTTCCTTACCTAAAAGCTGCCTTCAAAAAGCTGTAAGATTACTTGAATTATTAAAGCTGAAGATCAGCAAAATACATAATCTTCCAGGTAAAGGATCACCTTAATTTCCAATCTTAAAAGATTTTAGCTGAACACTTTTTCTAGATCAGCATTTCTCTAAGCGCCCTTGGCATAATGCAAAACATGTAAGATTCAATCTTTTCAGGTTCAAAAAGTGGCACCTATTATCTAGTCTTATTGCATCACTATTCTAATACTTACTAAATTTACAATTAAAACTGGTGTCAAGAGATAAGAAAATATATTTTTTCTAAAATTCACAATAAAACAACTTTGTGGGGCTTTCCTGCTTCTTCAGTAATAAAAAAAATCTCCCTCCCAATGTAGGTGACGGGGGGTTTGATCCTCGGTCCGGGAAGATCCCAGATACGATGANAAAACTGGTGTCAAGAGATAAGAAAATATATTTTTTCTAAAATTCACAATAAAACAACTTTGTGGGGCTTTCCTGCTTCTTCAGTAATAAAAAAAATCTCCCTCCCAATGTAGGTGACGGGGGGTTTGATCCTCGGTCCGGGAAGATCCCAGATACGATGAAGCAACTAAGCCCGTTGCACCGCAACTATGGAAGCCCACATGCTCTTGAGCCCTGTAGCTCCAACTACTGAGTCCCCCATGCCTAGAGCCCGAGCTCCACAAGGGAAGCCACCAAGGTGAGAAGCCGGCACACAGCAGTGAAGGCCCTGCTCACTGCAGGTAGAGAATGCCCAGACAAATCAACAAAGACCCAGCACGGCCAAAAATAAATAAATTTAAAAAAAATTTTTTTAAGTAACTTAAGAAAAAAAATGCTGTAGCTTCTGCATGTAGGACTCTGCTATAAAGGACAACATTCCATTCATATGCTATTCCTAGTTCTTAGCATACTGACTAGAACTGAGAAAGTACCAAATAATTTGTGGTTAAATTAAACATTTGCAATTTAGGATTATTCAATATCAACAAAAGAAAAGATAAATAATTGTTTAAGCTAACGGATATGAACTCTAAGAGAAAATCATAAAAGTAATTAACTTTTCAAAAAAACTAAAGAATGCTTCAGAAAGAAAAGACAGCATTTCTATTAGCCCATCTGTCTTAGAACAAATGAAGTATTCACTGAAACACCACAATAATGATTTTTATTTAAAACATTTATAAGTCCAGACACTGGGTAAATCAGATCACTGAAATATTTTTTTAAAACAAAATTAAAGAAAGAATCATCAGAAAAGAAAGCAGAAATACCAAAACAAGAAATAAAACAATCATTTCAGATAGAGCTAAGAGACTCATTTTTTTTGTCAACTGGATTTCAATACATACCAATTACAGTCATCTGGAAGAGAAGAATATGTAGATTTGTGACCAACACAATACAAGGTTCCGTCTGCAAAAACCCAAAACAGTAAAATGGATTTAGTTCATTTGAGCGTATGATCTCACACAAATGTAAAGTTAGTTTTACCCATTCAACCAATATTTACTATATTCACTATGAAACAGGGTTGTACTTGGAGCTAAGGATTCAACAAGTTAAGATCCTGCCCTCAAAAAAAGGTTCAAATCCAGTGAGAGAGGGACACGTAAACAAATAACTCCAATACAAAGATAAGCCCTGTTAGCACAGAAGAATTGGGAGTAGAAGGGGCACACCGACAAGTTACAAAACAGGAGTACAGGTTCAAGAACACTTTTCCAGCGGACATGGTCTTTAGGGTGTTCTGAAGGATGAAGCAGTAAACTGGAGTTATTAGTGGATGAGTACAACGTTCCTTGCGGCTGCTGCTGCTGAGTCACTTCAGTCGTGTCCGACTCTGTGCGACCTCATAGACGGCAGCCCGCCAGGCTCTGTCGTCACTGGGACTCTCCAGGCAAGAACACTGGAGTGGGATGCCATTGCCTTCTCCGACAACGTTCCTTAGAGAGGTAATAAAAAGTGCCAACAAAAGAACATAAAACTTTAGTGTTGAGAATTCCCTGGCGGTCCAGTGTTTAGAACTTGGTGCATTCACTGCCAGGATTTGGGTTTGATCCCTAGTCAGGGAATTAAGATCCTACAAGCCAGGGAGTACAGTCAAATAAATAAATAAAAACTTTATTGCAACTGGAGTGCATAGTCCATAAAAGGGGAGTGTTTAAGTAACAAAATACAAAATAAACTGTTCAAAATTAACTTTTCTTAATCAAAATGCTGACATTTCCTTTTTTAAGAATACCTGCAAATTCAAACAGAGAAGGCAATGGCATCCCACTCCAGTACCCTTGCCTGGAAAATCCCATGGACGGAGGAGCCTGGTGGGCTGCAGTCCATGGGGTGGAGAAGAGTCGGACACAACTGAGCAACTTCACTTTCACTTTTTACTTTCATGCATTGGAGAAGGAAATGGCAACCCACTCCAGTGTTCTTGCCTGGAGAATCCCAGGGACAGAGGAGCCTAGTGGGCTGCCGTCTATGGGGTCGCACAGAGTCGGACATGACTAAAGTGACTTAGCAGCAGCAGCAGCAGCAAATTCAAAAGCCATATTTTTTTGATGGTTTGTAAAAGGTTTCTCTACATTCAGAGAAATGATAATTCTTTTAAATATAAAGGAAAAATGTAGTTCAGTATGGTTAAAAAAAAATTCTGAATAAATCTTCTGTAGAGAAAGATCAACTTCTCTCAACTAGTCTCTTGCTCCTCAGTATGGAATGCCATCCCAACTTGGTTCAAATACCACTCATCTTTCACAAGTCAAATGCTACTCTTCCATGAAATTCTTTTTCCCTTCTCCCTGCCCGACAACCCCATCACAGAAGAGCTGTTTATTTTGCCTACTCCACAACCAACACTCCATACAACATTGCTATACGATCTCTGTGGTCTTTTTTTTTCTTTTCAATGCACCAGTTATTTACACGTATCAAAGATGTCTAAACAAAGTCGCATTTTCCATCTTTGTATACCTCTCTTTTCCCCAAGGATTGTATATACTTACAGAGTTCTAAATATAAATCCTTACTCAAATACATTAAAAAGTATCTTAACAAATCTCACTAGACCATAAAAGATTCTTCAGCAAAATGCTGACCCCACAATTCCACTGATGTAAAGATAACAAAAATACAAAGAATTAGAAATACAACCTCATCTTTCAAAAGATTTATTAATTTTCATTATCTGTGCTAATACAGAGGCATATTCATTAAGACAAATCAGAGGGTAATGTAAAAATCATTTATACGTATTTTAGTTTCTTGTTTGACACTGTTGAGGATCTTCTTAACTATGCATGAATTAGTATTAAAAGTCATTTGTATTCTCTGAACACAAACCAGCTAAGTGATCTACATGCTTGCTGAAAGAAAAGAGGGTTGGGTGGCAGAGGAAGGACAGAGGGAATTTATCATTTTTTTAGGTAAGCAAGAGGGAAAACTCAAGACAACAGGACTTTCACTTCAACAGAAACTGCACAATTTCTACTCTGCACTTACAGACATTTGTTTGTACCCTCATGACACATATATTCTACCTTCTATTCCACATATTGTTTCCACAGTTGTCTATTTTAACTACGAGTCTAAATAAATTCTTAAATGAACATCCTGCCTATTACTGTGTGTCCTATCGTGCTTAATAAAAAAGAAGGGACTGCTAAACTGTCTCTGAAATGTTAACTTCTGTATAACTAATACTTAAAAAACTTATTTGACATTTTAGCAAGAGAAAAATTCTAGATATGGTTAAGTATCAGAAGTTCTAAAGGCATAAGTAGGATTGATGCCAAAGTTAACATCAATCAATCCAAAGCAACTCAATATGCCAAAAAGAATCTCCCATGAGAGTCAGTTCTCCACATCTCAAGGACTTTTCCTGTTTTATGTATACACACACACACACACACACACACACACACACACAGAGTTTAATTGCATTATGATATGATCTGTAAAAGCTGATAGTCTCATTCATTTTCAAATGCTGAATTATCTTAAATTACTTCAACAAAGATGGTATAGCAGAAAGTATATTGAGAAGACACAGTTTTGATCTTAGCTCTGATTTATCAGGTATGCAACTTGGTTGAGTTTCCGAGGGCCAGAGAACTCACGCTCCTTCACCTTCAGAAAGAGAATGCCACCACATGATTAAGTAAATTATTGTAAAATTCAAAGTTGTAAACATCAAAAGACTTAAGGTGCTTAAAAGTAGTAAAATTTCCAGAGTGACTATATATTTCAGAGGGTTTTAAATGTTCCTTTTAGAGTATAGGAAGGCCTTTTTATTTGTGCTCGTTGAATTTTCCAATAACCGTTTGCTTTGCCTCTAATCTTTTAACATCCTTCCCTTTTGTATAAAATATCAATAGCAACAGTAATAATAATATTTTACCTTCACTAGTAATAATACAAAAGATGTAGGATAAGGGGCTTCAGGATGCAAGAGGTTAGGTAGTCAATGATTATTAGGATGACTGAGTGATGATGGAGTTATTTTCTGGGATAGCCCAACTGGTGAAGTCTACATAGACATTTTTAACTTTGCCATGGGCAGATTAACTGGTTTTCAGATTAACCTGAGTGAGGACAAACTGCTGTTTCAGGACATGGACTAGGTCAAAATTGATTAGGCCTGATTTCCCATCAGCCTTGGGTCTGAGTTCCTATCAGAGCAAAAGAGAGACTAATTGCAGCAGAGCTCTCTCCCCAAGTTCTCAACAACAACAAAAAATGCTCCTAGGTAATCAAGGGCTGACTGCAGTTTTGTTTTCACTGATTTTATTGTATATCTAAAGACTCTTAGCAATCTCCTCCTCTTTAATTATACTTTTACTTATATAGTTTTTCACCCACTAGTCTTCAAATAACTCTTTTCCTCTTAACTCAGTCAGTTCAGTTCAGTCGCTCAGTCCTGTCTGACTCTTTGCGACCCCATGAATCGCAGCACACCAGGCCTCCCTGTCCATCACCAACTCCTGGAGTTCACGCAGACTCACGTCCATCGAGTCAGTGATGCCATCCAGCCATCTCATCCTCTGTCACCCCCTTCTCTTCCTGCCCCCAATCCCTGGCAGCATCAGTCTTTTCCAATAAGTCAACTCTCTGCATGAGGTGGCCAAAGTATTAGAATTTCAGCTTTAGCGTCAGTCCTTCCAATAGAAATGTTCAATTACAAATGGTAGTCAACAGGAAACATGAACAAAGAAATTAAGATTGGGCAGAGATGAGTAAAAATGTTGGCTGACTAACTAAACATGAAAAAGAAAACCTATTGTAGCATTCTAACCATGTCTGCCTTAGAAATGGGAGAATGCAGTTCACAAACAGAGGAAAAGGGAAGAGAAAACAAGGTTGGTCGGGAAATAGGATTTTAATTGCCTGTTTATTTATATAGGTCAATGTTTTGACTATCAAACATGTATTACTAGGCTTTGGAGAAAATATTACACTATATTTCTTCAGAAAAGGAAGAAATTACATTTTTTTTAAAAAATTACATAGAAAAAATACAAAAGAATACACCAAAAAAAGATGGAATTGTACATTTGGCCCTTATTTGCTAATTTTAAGAACTGCTGAAAAAGTAGTATGTGAGGACTTCCATGGTGGCTCAGTGATAAAGAATTTGCCTGCCAATACAGGAGACAGGGGTTCAATCCCTGGTCACAGAAGATCCCACCTGCCAGGGAGCAACTAAACCCTAGCGGCACAACTATCGAGCCAGTGTTCTAGAGCCCAGGAGCCGCAACTACTGAAGCCCACGTGCCCTAGAGCGCTTGCTCCACAACAAGAAAAGCCACCTCAATAAGAAGCCGGAGCACCGAACAAAGAGTAGCCCCCGGTCTCTGGAACTAGAGAAAAAGCCGGAGCAGCAACAAAGACCCAGGAGAGCCAAATAAATAAGTAAATACATAAAAACTTTTTTTTTTTAAGTGGTATGTGAAAACATAAGTAATTCAAACCAGAAAAAGTTCCTCTTTATTAGTCCTTCACTTGGCCTCAGTTAAATCCCACCTGTGGTCTACAAAGATAACTTACTTGGTCCACATCTTTTATTCTTCATTTATAAATGGTGATATACATATACGGGTCAATCATCTTTCAAATGCACAAATTAGATCATAAAATAGATACTGTCTGACATACACCCCTTTCTATATAAGGATCTTTCCACATCATACAATATGTGGAATACATATGCCTCCTATATAACAGCAAGCATATACAATAACTAAACACTGTAAATTTTCTTCTGTGAACATATATTATGATATAATATTTGAAAAAGTTTAAAATCTCTTAAACATTAAAAAAAAAAAACACCCAACTTACTTTGAATTGGAAATAAATGTTTCAAGATAGTTCTGCTTGATATTGCCCATTTTACTGCTGCCAATGCCATGGTGAATCAAAATGCTTATCAGGTGCTATAAAGATGATTTGAAGAGAAACTGCTTTCAAAATCTGCTTCTAGATATAGCAATCTTCACCCCTGCATGAGAGATAAAGAAAAACCAGTGCTACCTATGATAAACTGAAGCGACACAACACACTGAACACCGCAAAATAAGATCACTGCCTAAAACCACAGACACTAACGCAACACTTTTTACACAACTTTCTGTTTCCAGGCAATACAGGACAAACAGCAACATCATCAGATGTTATACTTATTTCCATTCAATGAGTGCACAGCCAATGTGTAATTACTCTTAGAAACAGTCAGTCACACATACTATACAGAGCATTCTCCTTTCATAAAGCTAATGTGTCTGTGTACAACTTGCCAGGTACCAAACACAAGATCTTATTACATCTCTTACAATGGTATTGCTTCTGATTAAATGAAATATTAAACAAGAAGACCCAGCCGTGGCTTATTAAGTACTGACTTAGAGAAACACACATAAACATCCTATCCTAAAGCCCCAAATAAAATTTCGCCCTCTTATATATGTATGAGATTTCTACCTTTGCAAGGTGCTTTCACTACCATTCATTTTACTCTCATATTAATCATGAGAAGTATCTTTGATTCATGAATTAATTAAAGTACAAAGTTTAAATAACTTGCTTCCAAGAGCTTCAGAGGCAATCATTTACAAACCGGGAAAGTTTGGGCAAGTCATTAAGCAATCCTCTCAGTTTCTTCCACGGCAAAACGGGGGAAAACAACTCCAGGCCGCTGTGAATAAATGACATACATCACTCGTTTGCAACTGACTATTCGACGACTATTCCCCATACCCCCATCCCCGCACATGTGATAAAATCGTACTTTATCAGTCTTAGTTGCTAAACTGTGCAGCTGACTCCTTGCACTGTCAGTACATTAGCACTGACATCCCCGAGTTCCTTTCTACAGTTTACAACCCATTTTCCTATACATTATATGCTCTTTCACAAGTGTGGAAGTAGGCATCTCCACTTGAAAAGTTAAGAACCGAGGCTCAGAGAAGTCAAATGGTTTGTCCGCCCACTTGACCGCTGCTTAATAGGTGGTACGGATGAAACGCAAACCCGTAGCTTCCGACTACGAACTGAGGAACAGAACGTTTTAAACAACATTCTGTCTGAAACCCAGGGATCAGATTATTCACCTCAAAAAAAAAAAAAAAAAATCAGAGGGTATATCCCTTGGCCTGGAATTCAACCCTGAAGAATACAGGGTTGCGGGGAGCCTGAAAGGGACTGAGGTTTGATAATCAGGCTACCAGAACTAGCACCTTTCACCTGGAGCGGAGCTCCCACAGGAAGCGCGAGGACACACGCCGGCCCTTCTGCAAGACAGACTGAGTCTGGTCATGCCAGAGGCTTTATCCTGCCGTAGGATAGGAGATAGGAGACCTCAACACTTGCCAATAAGCCTCTGGGCCCGCCGAGTTTCTAGGGACCCCTAGACAGGAAAAAGAGAGGGCAGCGGTTACCTGGACTGCTGCTCACCGCGAACCCGCCATCTTGCCTCAGTCTGGGCTCTAGGCGGCACAGCTCCACGCGCCTTCCTGGCTCGCGGGGCACTCTGGGAAACGTAGTCTCCGCCCGAAGGAGCCCAAGGTGCCGGGGTGCGGGTGCGCGGCGGCCTGGGGTGCGGAGAGGGGATTCATCCAACCTGCTCCCGGGTTTAGTTGCAGCAGTTCGCCAGCAACTTTACTAGCACTATCTCCAAAAACAAATTCACTGCTCCCCACTCATATCCTTAAGAAAGTAACAAACTATTTGTTTTAAGTTTATATCAATAATCAGAGCAACTTGAGATCCATCCTCGGATGAGTTAGGTTTCCTACCGAAAGAGACATTTCAGAGAAGCATTGAAGGAGTAGTGGCGTTGGATTTAACGTTTGAAATGGGAAAGCGGGGCAACCCTTCAACCTAAAAGCCCAGCACTATGTTTTGAGAACGGTGCTGGTTATTTATCATGAGAGGAAGACATGTGCAGAATCCTGAACCTTGCCTTATATATTAGAGGGAAGAAAAGGCCACACTATAATGTCTTTCCGAACTATGCTGTAGGGGAAGACAGCGAGGAGAAACAGATTTGAAGGAACTATCAATGGACTCGTCAAACATTCACTGTGCAGAGCTCAACAGAGACGGATCAAAGACGATTCCACAGGACACGTCTCGATGGCTGTGAGCCTAGTGGGAACCGCTGACCAACAGGGAGACTCAGTGGGGCGAAGAAAGGTTCACAAAGCTGAGACCAGAAAAGAAACCAGCCATGGGCCTGTGCACATAGGAGTGAGTGTAGAAAAAAAAAAAGTACCCAGAACCTAGCCAGGAGATTCCAACATTTAGCGGTCCTGTGGAGGAAGACAGCCAGCAAGGGCCTCTCAGAAGCAGGCTGAGAGAGGCAGTATGAAAACCAAGACGACACAGTCTTGAGAGTGTGTCCGGAAGAGTTTCAATAATGTAGAGTTTAGTGTAGGCAGTTTTAAAACTAATTTCCAACATGCTAACGTTTTGATGTATAGTCTTTCATTTTTTGTCTCTTTGTGTATCTGTACTATGATAGTAGCTAACAGTTATTATGCACTGGTCATAGCAAACACCCTCTTCCAATAACACAAGAGAAGACTCTACACATGGACGTCACCAGATGGTCAACACCAAAATCAGATTGATTATATTCTTTGCAGCCAAAGATGGAGAAGCTCTATACAGTCAACAAAAACAAGACCAGGAGCTGACTGTGGCTCAGATCATTAACTCCTTATTGCCAAATTCAGACTTAAATTGAAAAAAGTAGGGAAAACCACTAGACCATTCAGGTATGACCTCAATCAAATCCCTTATGATTATACAGTGGAAGTGAGAAAATAGATTTAAGGGACTAGATCTGATAGAGTTCCTCATGAACTATGGACAGAGGTTCATGACACTGTACAGGAGACAGGGATCAAGACCATCCCCATGGAAAAGAAATGCAAAAAAGCAAAATGGCTGTCTGGGGAGGCCTTACAAATAGCTGTGAAAAGAAGAGAGG
>SJYX01000742.1:181855-298486 GCA_006410675.1 Oreotragus oreotragus | reverse complement strand
TTCTTTGAAAGGAATGATGCTGAAGCTGAAACTCCAGTACTTTGGCCACCTCATGCAAAGAGTTGACTCATTGGAAAAGACTCTGATGCTGGGAGGAATTGGAGGCAGGAGGAAAAGGGAACGACAGAGGATGAGATGGCCAGAAGGCATCACTGACTCGATGGACATGAGTCTGAGTGAACTCCGGGATTTGGTGATGGACAGGGAGGCTTCATATGCTGCTATTCATGGGGTCGCAAAGAGTCGGACACGACTGAACGACTGAACTGAACAGTTATTGGGCACATTATGTGTACTGTTTTAAAGTCTTGTAGCCAGTGATGGAGCTGAGATATGAACCTGCCAACTTGATTCTTCTTCAGTTTCCCTCTCTTTCAGACAAACACATTATGTTTAGGCTTTCTTGTATTACTGTTAATATATTAATACATAAATCAATAAACACACATACATGCACAATAGACTATCTTTTCTAATATACCTTTATTCCATTTGCCTGTGTATCATGAAATCTTTCCGACAAAGACCTTAAATATTGTCAGTTTCAAACTGCAAGCCTGTTCGAGATCGTCAGGACTTATTTAGATGATCAGAGATTCTCACAGTATAAAGTTTTTTCGTTATTTGTTGCTTTTATGCAACTCCTAAATCTTAAATTGATTCTACTGCACTCATTCATTCTACAAATATTTATTGAGCACTTATTAGATGTACCAAACCCCGGAATAACAGTCTGTGTATTTAGCGATTACACATCAAGTGGGGACAACGGATAGTAAATGTATAATTGTGTAAGTAATTTATTATCATCATCTTGAGTGCCTTGGAAAAGATGCTGTGCAACATATAACTATTGGTTGTAAGCATATCGGTGTCTGACTAGTCTATTACAGTTAGGAAAGGTTCCCCTGTGGATATAAATGTAAACAGAAGTGTGAAGGAAGGGTAGAAGTCGTGAAGATGAAGAATGCAAGAGAGAACAGCCTTGGTTAAGGGCCTTATGGCAGGGAGCAGTACGAGATCCTTTCAAGAAACAAAACTCTGTGACTAGAATACAGAGTGCTAGGGAAAGTGATGAAGCTGGCAACAAAGGCAGATCTATTTTACATTTTGGAGAAATATTTCACTCTTGGCAGGTAATATACAAAAACAACTTTCTGAAAGAACACATATATTTGAAATTAACCAAAAAATAAGACCTTGTTTTTCTAGTACACATTGAGTATTCTCCTTAAGACGTGTTTCCTTGCCTTGTTAAGATAAATTATATACGTTTAATAGCATTGATAAATGATCCCACCAGAAACCATAAGAAATTTACACCAGAAACTGTTATTCCCCAATAGCTCTTTTTCCCTTTCCTCCGTATTAATAGAACCCCTAATCTTTGACTGAGTATACATCTACTCTGAATTTAAAAATCTACATTTCCCAGCCTCCCTTTCAAACATAGGTGTGGTCATGTGACTTAAGTGCTGGCCAATGAGATGTATGGACCCAAAAGAAGCAGAAGATATTAAGAAGAGGTGGCAAGAATACACAGAAGAACTGTACAAAAAAGATCTTCATGATCCAGACAACCATGGCGTGATCACTCACCTACAGCCAGACATCTTGGAGTGTTCAGTCAAGTGGGCCTTGGGCAGCATCACTATGTATGAACAAGACTAGTGGAGGTGATGGAATTCCAGCTGAGCTATTTCAAATCCTAAAAGGTGATGCTGTTAAAGTGCTTCACTCAATATGCCCGAAAATTTGGAAAATTCGGCAGTGGCCACAGGCCTGGAAAATGTCAGTTTTCACGCCAATCCCAAAGAAAGGCAATGCTTAAGAATGTTCAAATGACCATAGAATTGCGTTCATTTCAAATGCTGGCAAGGAAATGTTCAAAATCCTTCAAGCTAGTCTTCAAAAGTACATGAACTGAGAACTTCCAGATGTACAAGCTGGATTTAGAAAAGGCAGAGAAAGAAGAGGTCAAATCGCCAAAATCCGATGTATCATTGAACAGCAAAATAACTCAAGAAAAACATCTTCTACTCCATTGGCTATGATCTTTGACCCTGGATCACAACAAACTGGAAAATTCTTCAAGAGATGGGAATAGCAGACCACCTTACCTGCCTCCTGAGAAATCTGTACACAGGCCAAGAAGCAACAGTTAGAACCGGACATGGAACAACAGACTGGTTCCCAATTGGGAAAGGAGTACATCAAGGCTGTGTATTGTCACCCTGCTTATTTAATTTATATGCAGAGTACATCATGAGAAATGTCCGGCTGGAGGCAGCACAAGCTGGAATGAAGATTGCGGGAGACATATCAATAACCTCAGATATGCAGATGACACCACCCTTATGGCAGAAAGTGAAGAGGAACTAAAGAGCCTCTTGATGAAAGTGAAAGGGGAGAGTGAAAAAGCTGGGTTAAACTCAACATTCAAAAATCTAAGGTCAGGGCATCTGGTCCCATCACTTCATGGCAAATAGATGGGGAAACAATGTAAATAGTGACAGACTTTATTTTCTTGAGCTCCAAAATCACTGTGGATGGTGACTGCAGCCATGAAATTAAAAGACAGTTGTGCCTTGGAAGAAAAGCTATGACAAACCTACACAGCAAATTGAAAAGCAGAGGCATTACTTTGCAGACAAAAGTCTGTCTAGTCAAAGCTATGGTTTTTCCAGTAGTCATGTATGGATGTGAGAGTTGGACCGTAAAGAAGGCTGAGCACCAAAGAACTGATGCTTTCAAACTGTAGTGTTGGAGAAGACTCTTGAGAGTCCCTTGGACTGCAAGGAGATCAAACCAGTCAACCGTAATGGAAATCCGTCCTGAATATTCATTGGAAGGACTGATGCTGAAGCTGAAACTCCAATACTTTGGCCACCTGATGCTAAGAGCTGACTCATTGAAAAAAAACCTGATGCTGGGAAAGATTGAAGGCAGAAGGAGAAGGGATCAACAGAGGATGAGACAGTTGTATGGCATCGGTGGCTCAACGGACATGAGTTTAAGCAAGCTCCAGGAGATGGTGAAGGACAGGGAAATCTGACTTACTGCAGTCTGTGGGGTTGAAAAGAGTCGAACACAGCTTAGTAAAAAAAACCTGATGCTGGGAAAGATTGAAGGCAGAAGGAGAAGGGATCAACAGAGGATGAGACAGTTGTATGGCATCGGTGGCTCAACGGACATGAGTTTAAGCAAGCTCCAGGAGATGGTGAAGGACAGGGAAATCTGACTTACTGCAGTCTGTGGGGTTGAAAAGAGTCGAACACAGCTTAGCAACTGAACAGTAACAATGAGATGTAAGCAAATGTGCCTTTGGGTCTTCCCAAATGCTTTGCAAAGTGCCTGACATATTGTAAAGCACTCAGTCAGTACTAGCAATAATTTTACCTTGTAGGTGCTTAATAAATACTTGTGTAATAAATTTTTTATGAATATCTTACCCAAAGAGATTACCTACTTCTTAGACATTGAAATGTAATCCTTCCCTTTTGACTGTCAGGAATAATCCAATAAATGTAATTAAAATTTAAAAAAGGACTTAGTCTAAAATAGAAAATAGTGATTTCTAGCTTTAAGTTGGCATAGCACTTAGTCTCAGAAGAAAGCAAATGGCATACTCAGCCGGTATCATTCTGAGCAGTTTATTTACAGAGGCATTCTTTAAGGAGGTGTGAGTGGAAATCGCACGGAGCAGTAGTAGTATAACCCGGGCTTGGTACTATTGGCTGTTCCTTCCAGATCAGAAGGAATAAACGGGGGGGAGCAGTTCCTAGACTCCAGGAGAGAATCCTGTAGTTGGCTACCTGGAGGGCAGTAGTCAGCTGTTGAAGGGCATCGCCAGCCTGATGTGACCTTGCCAGGAACAATCCAGGGTAATAATTACTCTGACTTCCCTATCCTTTCCCTCTCCAGTCTCCTGCAAGGGCTTGTCATTGGCCCAAACGAAACAGAAACCAGAGGTGAAAGAATCTCCTCTATGCAGTGTCGTCTAATCAGGTTAACTTCCAGGAGAACAGAGTGGATGAGCTGAAGAGTGGATTTGGAAGAGCGAAAGGGAAGTTCTTGGCACCATATCAGAGTAAGTGTCCTTGGCATGTTTTTGGTGCTCTGACTGTAAAGCCAGAGATTGGTAATCCAGTTGGATGTTATTTAAATATAAACAGTATGATCCTCCAGTTTTAATGGAATAGGAGAAGAATTCTGAATAGCTTTGAGCAGTAATACCGTCACTGAATATGCTGATAAATCAAATAAGTGAATCAACTTGGGTAGGAGATTGGAGGCTCAGATCACACTGATAAATTAGGTAATATGTGTAACATGAGTTCAGGTAACACTCCATTTGGAGGGTATGGGTGGCAAGCATAAGAGGGGTCTCTGCTTCTCCTTCCAGGTCCTGCGGAAGAAGATCCTAGAAGACTGCACTTCCAGACCTCACCCTCACAATCAGCCTAGAAGGCATCTCAAATTGCTTATGTAGGTTACCCCAGGTCAGACACGACTGAGCGACTGAACTGAACTGAACTTGGGGGTTACTTGTTTCCTTCAGTTTTTAAGTGACTTTTAGCTCCTCAGAGAATTTGGAATGAAGTGTAGAAGTGATGACGTAAATCAAACACACGTATGGACTTCCCTGGTGGTACAGCGGATAGGAATCTGCCTGCCAATGCAGGGGACAAGGGTTCGATCCCTGGTCTGGGAGGATCCCACATGCCACTGAGCAACTAAACCTGAGCACCACAGGTTCTGAGCCTGCATGCCCTAGAGCCTGTGTTCCTCAAGAGGAGTCATTGCAATGAGAAGCCTGTGCACCGCAACGGAAAGGAGTCTCCACTCACTGCAGCTAGAGAAAGCCCATGAAACGAAGACCCAGCACAACCAAAAATAAATAACTAAATAAATGAATCAAACCCACCATGTAGTATTATTTCCCAGTTAGGGTTGAGAACGTAATACATTCACAAACAAGTATCTCTGTGTTTGTATTGAAGCATTTAGAATATATAAGAGAATTTGGACTATTAAATTTGCTTTGTGGCCTGGTAAATTAGCTTTGATTCTAATTTTTAAAAACTTTTTATTACAGAAAATTTCAAACACATACAAAATTAGAAATGAAAGTATAACAAACCACCACACACCCCTCATTTGGCTTCCACAATTATCAGCTCATGGGCAATTTTGTTTCATCTATACTCCCACCATGCACCTCTTCCTACATTATTTTGAAGCAAATCTCAAGTAGCCTATTATTTCATCTAGAAATACCTCAGTCCGTATGTTTACTAAGTCACTTCAGCTACGTCCAACTCTTTGTGACCCTATGGACTGTAGCCTGCCAGGCTCCTCTGTCCATGAGATTCTCCAGGCAAGAATACTGGAGTGGATTCCCATGCCCACCTCCAGGGGATCTTCCCTCCAAGGGATCTTCCCTACCTCCAGGGATTGAACCCACATGTCTTCTGTCTCCGGCATTGGCAGGTGGGTTCAACATGCAACTTTCCAAATGGTTCATGAACATATTTTCTGTTGAGTTTGCTTGTTTGAATCAGATCCAAATTAGATCCACACTTTTCAATTGCTTAATATCAGGTTTTAAGCCCCTTTCATTTAAGAGTTCCTTCCCTATTTGTCTCCTTTTTCCTTGCACTTCTTTGGAAAAGAAACAAGGTGTTTGTCTGGTAGAGATTCCCACAGTCTGGGTTTTGGTGAGTACATCTTGGAGCAAACTTTAACATGTTCCCCAGTCTCCTGTGTTTTCTGTAAATTGTGATTCCAATTTGAACTTGTCATGAGGTGACTGATCTAGGCTTATGAGTCTATGTTGAAAAGTGTGAAATAATTACATTGTTTGGAAGCAGTGTTAGAATACTTAATAGATGACTCACTGTATTTAAATTGTTTTTCATTTATAAGAATTACTTAGATGTTTGGGAATGTTTACCTATCAGAAAATTGAAGGGCTGGACAAGAAAATTGAGTATGTTAAATTTACAGATGCAACTTCAAATGTGTGTATTTAATTTTATTTTATGGAAAGTTCCCTTAGAAGAGTTTTATTTTAGTTGCTGGTCTAATAAGCAGAATAATAAGATTTGTAAATTGAACTTAAGGAAAAACTAAACTTTACTCTCACTTCAGTAAAGTGAATGTTAATTAAAACAACGCTACTTAAACTAATCTATGGATAATCTCCTTGTGCAGGAGAGCTACCTCAAAAACACCAAAAATGCTCTTATTGGTATAAAGATATTTTTGTCCTCTACTTTCCAAAATTATACTCAAACAACAAAGAGAACAGAGGTGAATGGCAAGAGATGCAAGACTGGCACCTGATTGAGCAGACCGAAGCTAAGCCTGCAGGCTGTACCAAGGCTCAAACAATTGGTGTCACCACCTATTCAGGAAGTGGGGGTGAGGAAGGGGCTGATCGCTGACATCTGAAAGTCAGTATAAGGTGCAATCAGATCCAAGTCTCCCATACACATCAGCCCACCCTGGTCAGAAATGGGCATCTGAATCTGAGAAGCTCTGGACTCAGGAGCACCACGCGCGGAGGAGGGCACCGGAGAAGCACCCAGCAGGGAACTGGTGAGTGAGTCCCCAGGTTCCCGTGCTTGTGCAGCTCCGGAATGTCAGCACCCTTTGTATTTTGAACCTGGTCTGCAGCCTTCCCTGTGACCATATGAACCACCAGATGTCCTCCCAATAAATTCCTTATCTGTTAGTTGGAGTCAACTTCTATGCTTGCACCCAGGAACCCTGGGCATGTGGGATCCTAGTGCCCCAACCAGGGATTGAACACATGCTATCTCAGTGGAAGCACAGAGGCTTAACCACTGGACCACCAGGCAAGTCCTCTATCTTGCTCATAAAAAAAAAAACAAAAAAAAAAAAACAAAACAAAAAAACACACAAAAAAACAAAAACAGTTCCTAGGGAGGACCTAATACGTTGTGATAGGTAGAGAATAAAGGAAAGCAGAAAGAGGCGATATGTGCTGCTAGACACATAACAAGTAAGAATATGGGTGGGTGAAAAGGCAACATGACATCAGTGACAAGGCAACAAGATGTGAAAATGATAGAGGGAACGTAGGTATGATGGATCACGGGATTTTCAGAGTGATGATGAGATTGTCCAGACTGTGGGCTGAGGTTGCCTTTGGGAAGCCGAGATAGAAAGCAATCAGGAGGTTAAGAAAATGTCAGTTGGTTTTGTGATTAGAAGGTAACAGGAGTAACTTTTAATTGGTGAATTTAAAATAAAGAACTGGGTCCTCTCAGCTGTCTCTTTCCTGCTTCTCTTTCTCTACCTCCCTCCTTTTCCCCTCTCTTTTCCTTTCTCCTTCTCTCTTTCTTCCTCCTTTCTTTCTCTTCTTCCTTTCTTTCCCCCAGCCTGTCTTCTGTTCTTATGCCTGCCTATCTCCTCTGTCTTGGTTTAAGGGGCCTGCAGTTGCCTGACTGTGCTAAACAATTGGGTGGCTATGCCTGCAAGCGGAAAGCAGGTTGGGGAACTATTAATAAGCTCAGTACTGCAGACTTAGAGTTGTTTTCTTCCATTAGCTTTACTAGTAATGAAGGCAATGTTTTGGTCTCCATCTCTTTCAATGGGTTATCTCCTCTGTCTTGGTTTAAGGGGCCTGCAGTTGCCTGACTGTGCTAAACAATTGGGTGGCTATGCCTGCAAGCGGAAAGCAGGTTGGGGAACTATTAATAAGCTCAGTACTGCAGACTTAGAGTTGTTTTCTTCCATTAGCTTTACTAGTAATGAAGGCAATGTTTTGGTCTCCATCTCTTTCAATGGGTTATAATTTCAGGAACCTAAATTAGGTTTTATTTATTGGCTTCCTCAAAACCCAACAATCTGGAATACTGAACACCTGGACCAACTTAAAACCCCAACAATCTGGAATATCTAACACTTGAACCAAGTGAATTAGAACAGATAGGAGGAAAAGATATGGGTATTGGGCCAAAAGGAATTAGAAAAACAGGAACAAGAGAAGTATAAATCAAGGTTGGTCTTATAACTATTTTGCTTTCTGAAGCAGATCAGATAATATTGGACAGTGATGCTCAAGCTTTGGACCTCTCAGTGGTACCCAGGGAGCTTGTTAAAATCACAGGCGCCTGTGACCTGCACTCAAAATCTTGGGTGGGGCTCCCTCATCTGTGTGTTTCACCAGCCCCTGAGGTGATTTCCACTCCAAAGTTTGAAAACCTCTGCTTCAAAGTATGCCTGCTGCTGCTGCCAAGTCGCTTCAGTTGTGTCCGACTTTGTGTGACCCCATAGACGGCAGCCCACCAGGCTCCACTCTCCCTGGGATTCTCCAGGCAAGAACACTGGAGTGGGTTGCCATTTCCTTCTTCAATGCATGAAAGTGAAAAGTGAAAGTAAATTTGCTCATTGGTGTCCGACTCTTCTCTACCCCATGACTGCAGCCCACCAGGCTCCTCCATCCATGAGATTTTCCAGGCAAGAGTACTGGAGTGGGGTGCCATTCTCCAGCTTCAGATTATATTACAGCCCAAATCATTGTACTGGAAAACAAAACAAAGTTTTCAAAACACTTCTAATCATGCTGGAAGCAGGCCAGCACTTTTCTGCAGAAAGAGAGAGACACAAGTGAGAAGCGTTTGAGAGGTCAGTAGGACTGGAGAGAGATCAGTGATGGGTGGAGGAAGAACGGTGATGGGAGTGTTCTGACAAGAAGCTTGGGCAGGGCACACCAGAGGAGAAGATGTGGGGAAAGAGCTTGGACTGGGTAGGCTGAGTAAGCGCTCACAGGTGGAGTCACCTTGGGCAGCTGTTCTCTGGGGAACCTGGAAGAGTGACACACGGAGGCCCGGGGAAAAGCCTTGCTTTCAGACCTTCTGTTCCAGTCAGGCTTCTGGCCAACCCTTGAGTCACCATCCTTTGGAATCTTGTTTCCACTGGGAACTGGCCCAAAGAGAGGAATATGCTTCTTCAGAATTAATGAGGGGCTAGTGTCTCCAGGGGTGCATGCACTTAAAGCTTCCTGTGGGTAAGATAGTGTTCAAAAATGCTTGGTAAAACATCAAGTGGTGAAAAAAAGCCAGTCTTATTACCCTGATCCTCTTAGGTCTCATCTTTCCAGAGTCTTTCTACCTTGAGATAGTGCTCCTATGACCCTGGATGACCTCACTGGGTTCCTTCTCACAGGCTGGCATTGTGTGGGCTAACACTTTGTAAATGCTCAGCTATTTATGTTGAAGTCACGAATATGAAGCAGCAGAGTTTTTTTTTTCTTTTCTTTTCTAAAATCAGTGTGCAGCCTTTTCTTCCTCCCCCACCAACTTCCTCCCTGAGTCAGTGTTCATGAACCCTCTTCTCACAGATTTTTCTGTCTTGTTTGCCCACGAAACAGTTTTCTTATTCGTTAAGAAACAAAAAGTGTATTGCCAACAAATACTTCTACATGAAGGCTACTGCTCATAATGGAAACAGGACCTCTATTAAAGGTGACCGATCTATCATTTTCCAAACTGATCTACTCTGTCTTTAAAAAGCATGAGACAGTTTGTGAAAGAAAAACAACAACTCTGTTGTCCTCCAGGAAGTCAACTTGAAAAGTTTGGGGATGAACATCAACATCCTGTGTTTTCTGTAAGCAATCACTTATGGATGAGGAATTTAGGCAGCTTTTCTAAAACAGGTGCTTCTCTTCAGCCTGAACTCATTAATTTCCTTGACCAGTTTTTTTTTGGGGAGGTCTGATGCAGACCTAGCCCTGAGCTAGGTCCCAGGGATCCAGAGATGGCCGAGATAGAGAAGATCCATGACTCTGAGGAGCTCAGGTAGAAGTGTCCTAAGATATTACCTGCAGGGTAGATAGTACATATGCTTCTGCTATTATGGCAACCCACCTCAGTAATCTCGCCCCAAAAATTCCATGGACAGAGGAACCTAGTGAGCTACAGTCCATGGGTCACAAAGAGTCAGACATGACTGACTTAGCAGGCATGCAGTGAACATCTGAAATATCTGTGGGAGGGCCTGGGGAAGGAACAGGAAGCACAAAACAGTATTTTGAGGAGTAAGATTTGCATAGAACAGGAGTCCTCTAAATTTTCCAACACAGCATTCTTGGGCCCTTTTCCCTGTATTATAGTGCAAAGGCCCCTGGAGTTTGAGCTCTGAAAGGAGCAGAGCCGGGGGCGGGGGAAGGAAACCTGGACAAGAAGGAGGTCTGATGAAGAGGCAAAAAAAAAGATTAACTAGTGAAGAGTTCTGCCTAGTGCTGTTCAGTTTAGTGAGGCTATTTGGTTGCTCTTCTTCATTCAATACCATGCACCGGCATCTTTTGAATTTTGAGTACGATATCATCCTTTCTCTTTTTTTTAAATTAGCTTTTCCCCCTTTTTTTCTTTAGTTGTATATCATTTTTTATGTATATACTTATTTGGTTATATCAGGTCTTAGTCGCAGCACGAAAGATATTTGTTGCATCATGTGGGATATTTCGCTGCAGCACACAAGTCTCTCTAGTGTGGCTCAGGGGCTCACTAGTTGTGGCACGTGGGCTTAGCTGCTCCTTGGCATGTAGGATCTTAGTTCTGCAACCAGGGATGGAACCTCTGTCCCCTGCATTGCAAGGCAGCTTCTCAACCACTGAACCAGCTGGGAAGTCCCTGTGATATCATTCTTGGACAGCATGTGAAGAACTGTGAGCACCTTTTAGACTCTTGAAATTAGTGAATTGGATTATTTTATGTTTCGAATAGGTTTCAAAATCCAAAGGTTCAGTTCAGTTCAGTTGCTCAGTCGTGTCCAACTCTTTGCGACCCTGCGGACTGCAGCACACCAGGCTTCCCTATCCATCACAGAGTAAAAGTCTGTTTTACTACTGTTCTCCAGCTGTTTTGTGGATATCCTTATTTTGTTTTTTTCTGTATTTTATAGATATGGTAAGATTCTTAACCAGCTTTCTAACCTGAGAATAAACACTGCATCTCAGCCCTGTGGCAACCTGTTCTTCTAAAATAGATCCTGTTCTACAGGACTTACATAAATCAGAAGTTTGGATTTTATTTTCCCGATGAGTATAGTGTGAGCTGTTCTCAAAGGGAAAAAAAAGGGTAAAGACATTTATATATATATATATATATATATGTATATATATATGCGTGCATGCTAAGAAGCTTCAGTCATGTCCAACTCTTTGTGACTCTGTGGACTGTAGCCCACTATGCTCCTCTGTCCATGGGATTCTCCAGGCAAGAATGCTGGAGTGGGTTGCCATTTGCCATGCCCTCTCCAGGGAATCTTTCAGACCCAGGGATTGTCTCCTGTGTCTCTTGCACTGCAGGCAGATTCTTTACTGCTGAGCCACTGGGGGATATATTATATTATATATATATAATATTTAATCTAAGAGAATTTCATGCCATCAAACCGATCTTGGCCAAACAATCTATACTGTCAAGTTTTAAAAGATCGGGCTACCCTGGTGGTCCAGTGGTTAGGAATCTGGACACGGGTTGGATCCCTGGTTTGAGAGCTAAGATCCCACGTGCTGCTGGGCAACTAAGTCAGCGAGTCACAAATACTGAGCCTGTGTCTAGAACCTACGTCAAAACAAGAGAAGCCATGGCAATGAGAAGCCCAAGCAACGTAACTAGAGAAAGGCTACCTGCAGCAGTGAAGACCCAGCACAGCCAGAAACACCAAAGAACTAGTCGCTTAAAGTGCTTTACAAAAAAATCTGCTTTCCTATAGAAAACTATACACGATTCTCATCAAGATTACAAAAACAATAGCCCTATATGTTATGAAGTGTTCTAAGTACTTAATATGTATATTTATATAGCATTGAACTTTCACAATAAGCACATGAAGTACCCTTTATAGGTGAAGAAAAGATCAGACAAGTTAAGCAAATTGTTTTCAAATCTAGGTGGGGCTTCAGTGCCCTCACTCTTAACCTCCATGATTCTCATCCATTCTGATACAGAATAGCCAAAAGAAGGCACTGGCAACATTTTTGCTGTTTATTCAAAATCTTCTCAAATTTTAGGATCAACATTACCCATGGTGTTTACATGCAGAGTTCCAGGCCCCAGCACTGACCTAGAAAATTAGCATCTCTGGAAAAGGGCTCCAGGAATGCTATTTTAACCAGCATTGTGGATGATTCTAAGGCAGGTGGCTTGTAAACACGTTGCGACAAATATACCTGTGGCAGTTTGTGTTTCTCAAAGTTGGCCACAATCGTATTTTCTATCATATGTATACCCTGCTGGTTTCTAGAAGTTGCCACTTTTCTTTCAAGAGAGGGGGGCCATGTCCGCTAGTTTTCAAACTGGGTGGGTTTTTATGACGAGAAGTCAACCAATAGATTATGGCGGGAGTGATGCTACCTGATTTCCAAGGCTAGGTCAAAAAAAAGGTGATTCAGCTTCCACTTTTGCCTGCTAGAACACTCATTCTTGGAACCCAGCCACAAGGCAGTGAGGAAGCCCAGGTTGTTCCAGGGAGAGGCCCACTTGGGGCAGGACTAACAGCTCGTACCAACTTGCCTGCTATGTGAGCCACCCTGGAAGTGCTTCTGGTTCAGTCAAGCTGCCCAAGCTGACACAGCATGTAGAGAGATGTGCCTTCCCTGCCAAGCCCTGCCCAAATTGCAGATTCAAGAACTAAATAAATGATTATTGTCCTTTTCAGCATTAAACTGAAGCTAATTTTTTAATACACTAGATAACTGGACTGCTGCTGCCGCTAAGTCACTTCAGTCATGTCCGACTCTGTGCGACCCCAGACACGGCAGCCCACTAGGCTCCCCTGTCCCTGGGATTCTCCAGGCAAGAACACTGGAGTGGGTTGCCATTTCCTCCTCCAATGCATGAAAGTGAAAAGTGAAAGTGAAGTTGCTCAGTCATGTCCGACTCTTCGCAACCCCATGGACTGCAGCCTACCAGGCTCCTCTGTCCATGGGATTTTCCAGGCAAGAGTACTGGAGTGGGGTGCCATTGCCTTCTCCAGATAACTGGACTAGAACCTTTCTAATCCCATATTCACTCTGCCCTTCTTCCTATCAAGGTGGGTTCCTGGACCTCTGAAACATTCTGCCCGTATCTCTGTCCAATGTCATTTACTTTCCCAAATTCTTCTAATGACAGAACTACTCATTTCAGAGTTCTAGCTATTCAAAGTTCTCATTATTGCCTCTGAGGCTTGGTTTCTCATCTAAAAACGACAGTAATAAGACAGCCTACCTTATACACTTTATCATTAAATGAGATAGTCCATGTAATCATTTAGCATCACGCTAATGACATTTTCTCTTATTATTCTTACTAGGTTTCTTGCATTCATATTCTCTGTTCTTTAACGCACTAATTTTTTTTTTTTCTTCTAGCCTAATGCAATTCGCAGGCTTTCTAGGCCTGGCATGCTCCCCTGACCGAGTCAGTTAGATTCTACTTCATCCTCAAGGATGCCTCTTCTCCTTTGAGGAGCCTTCTGTGATTTAAGCAATTAATGCCTGTGTTCAAATAACATTTTGAAGGAAGGTCTACTATGGCCCTTAACACACTGAACTGTAATTGTTGACTTGTTTCTATTCTCCACTGTACTCTTCAGTTCTTGGAAGCCAGGGTCAGCCTCTTTGTATCCTCATCCACTAACACAGCACCGGGCACTTTAGTCACCGTCTACTGTCTGTGCTACTGGGCGAGGAAACTCCGTAGCTAAGTAGTTAAGGGGGTNTTGTAATTGTTGACTTGTTTCTATTCTCCACTGTACTCTTCAGTTCTTGGAAGCCAGGGTCAGCCTCTTTGTATCCTCATCCACTAACACAGCACCGGGCACTTTAGTCACCGTCTACTGTCTGTGCTACTGGGCGAGGAAACTCCGTAGCTAAGTAGTTAAGGGGGTCCATGTTTTGGCAGATCTGCCTCGGAACAAAACTTCCCACACAACCTTGGGAAAAGTGAATGTCTCAGAGCCTCATTTGTAAAGCGGAGGAAGCACTTTAAGGTTGCTATGATGAGAAAGTAAAATAATACCGCATAAAGTCCATCACAGAGCAAGCAATCAATCATCAGGGTGTTACGAAATGGTTCCCCAATAATCCGATTTTCGGGTACCCTCACTTTAATCCTTTAGCACCCCGGCACTCTAAGGGTAATCCTTCCTTTAGGGATTACTCTCTAATCCTCTCCTAGGTCATTCCTCCAGCGATCCAATCAATATGCAAGTCAACCACTAGGGCCAGGCATTCAGAAACCATTCTTCTTCCCCGCCCCAAACTCTCTCCAAATCCTTTTCTTTTAGCTTTCCTAGGACTAAGGGGTCCCCCGCGAGCGGGGAAGGCCTGGCCCGCGCCTAGGCAGAGGGTGTGGCTGCGGTGTTGCGGGACTCTGGTTTTGGGCGCGGGCCTCCGCGGCCTCTCAGACCACCCCAGAGCAGAGGCCGCGGGCGCGCGGGAATCGCGGCGGGGCCCGGACTCCGGGCAGGGGTTGTGGCCCGACGCGGTCACTCGGCCTTGGAGCCCCATCTCAGCCGGGGCGGGAGTGCAGGGGTGCGGTAGCCGCAGGTTCAGAATGAATGAACCGGGACGGTGAGGCCGGGCGGGGCCCTGTGCCTCAGGAGGCGGCTCCGGGAGGGCCGCGCGTCCTGCAGCGCCCGACACATGCTCGCCCCTTGCTGCTGGGGTCCGGGGACGTGGGGGCTCCGCGCCCCGCCGCCCTCGCTTCCGCGAGCTCCTCTGCTTTAAATGCGTTTCCGTTCGTTATCTCAGCGAAGTGATTTTACTCTGCTTGGCAAACTCTTCTAGAGCTGTTTCTGTTTGCAGGAAATTGTTTTAACGCGAGACCGGGCGGGAATTGGGGGAGAGAGGTATGGGGGACCTTGTGAAATACTTTGCCTCTGGATTTCCTGCACTTTTTAAAAATCATTTTTTGGTTTCTTATGAATATATACTTTGACAAGTAGAATGGAACCATAGAAAATTCATCTTGGTTTTGTAAGTTCTTTACAGAAACATCAAATACTCAGATGTGAAATGTTCCTTGAAGTCCACGAAGACAAAACCTTGAGAATTTTTGCTCACTATGCGAGTTCAAGTGCCTAAATTGCAAAAACATTTGCTTGCTATAACCTGATGAACGTGTATTTAACTTGTCGTTAAAGTTTGGGGGAAGATGCAAGCTAAGTAAAGTGATAAACCTGTTGAAGGATGATGTATTGTGTAGTGTTCCTGCAGTTGCAGTGAAATATATCTGAGATGGGGTGTCTCTGACCTAAAGGTTCTTCATTTAGAGAAATACGACGTGTTTTGTAAGGTAGAAAGTCTTACTAGAAAGAACAGAAGTAGAACAGATTGTCGTGCTCTGGAGTCTGAATGATATGACCCTTCGTAGTGTTGCATAAAGCAAACCTTCATTTGTTGTATTAAAGATTTGTCTTCGACTCTGTCCAAGGCAGTTTAATGGCTGTGTGCTTTGGAGGGTACTTACGATGTGGTTTTAGTTGTAATACAATCATATGGCCTCAGTGGTCATGTTTATTGAGGCCTCAGTTGAATATGAGGGATGGAGGATAGGGTTATACACTAGATATCCTCGGATTTTTATTTACTGTTATTCAGGTTATCGACTAAGTAGAAGTACACAGTACACATTGACATTCAAGATAACTCTCAAAAATACATAATGAACTAAAGACTTTACATATATTTTTCCATNTTTTTTTTTTTTTTTTTTCAGTTAAAAAGGCAAAAACTTTATTTAGTTTTTGGGGAAATACAAGATGCATGTAAACATAAAATACAAAACAAAACAACCCAAATCTTACAGTCTAGAAGCATGCCAAGACAGAATATTCTCTGGAGACCGCGGATTTTTATTTACTGTTATTCAGGTTATCGACTAAGTAGAAGTACACAGTACACATTGACATTCAAGATAACTCTCAAAAATACATAATGAACTAAAGACTTTACATATATTTTTCCATTTTTGCTTAAGGCTGGATATATTCTGCAATAATGTGAAAGCTTTGGATGGGAAAAATAAATTCTGTGGGACTTTTATATGAACTTGCAGATAGGACTTGAAGCAATAAGTTGAAGTCTTGGTGATAACGTCTCTAGTGAAAGTTTCCTTGGTTTGGATTTTATCTTGAAAGAGGTGGTTTTACTTCAATGCCATTTATAGCAAAAGGAACTGTTTTCTCTAGTTTCTAGGATGGATTGAAAGATAATACAATTTTTTTTCCCAAGTGCCCATGCTTATATTATGTAGGCTTTTCCATAATTGGTGAACACGTTTATTTTTTATATCAGAATTAAGAAGTTTGCCTGTTTTCTGTCAACTACAATACAAGGTTCTGTGTGGAATATAATGGTGGTGGCAGTGGGGTACTGCTGTCCTGAATGATGGGAACATAGTGTCTCTCATTGGCCAGTGTGATGCTTTTGCCCTTAAAAAGGGCATTATTTACATTTGCAAAAGACTTCAACCACTTGGTACCTGCAGAAATCTTGTGAAGTGAATGATACCGTTTTAGGGCCTAGAAACCCATTCAAAGGACTTTTCCTAGGGCTTTTCAAAGCTGGCAGAGGAGGCAGAACTTGGATCTTGACCCAGTGTGACCTTCCCCTGCCTCTTGTTATTGTGAAATGACAATAATGCATGTAAAAGTACCTTAACAACTGTAACTATACACATAAAGATGATTTTTTAAATTACTCTTCACCCAGTTGCTATTGCAAATTCTGTAGGCTCTATTTCTAATCCAGCAGCAAATTCTGTAGGCTCTTTTTTTCAAATCTCAGACAGTAAAGAGTCTATCTGCAATGTGGGAGACCTGGGTTTGATCCCTGGGTTGGGAAGATCTGCTGGAGAAGGAAATGGCAACCCACTCCAGTATTCTTGCCTGGAAAATCCCATGGACGGAGGAGCCTGGTGGGTTACAGTCCATGGGATTGCAAAGAGTTGGACATGACTGAGTGACTAACACACACCCACACCCACACCCACCCCTGAATCAGATACGTTTCCCTGTCTGTCTGAAACCACTATTCAGTTCCATCATTTGTTGCCTGGCCTACTGTATTGATCTTTGAAACAGCAGCTAGTGTTACTTTTAAAAATATAAATCTAGTCATTCTCCCACTCAGAACTCCACAAAGGTTTTTCATTGCATTTAAAATCTTGACTTTGTTTCCTCCTAGCTACAAGGCTCTCCATGCATCTGGGATCTACCTCCCTCTGAGACCACGTCCCACATTTCTCTCCTTGGGTCGCTCCATTGCAGCCATCCTGCTGCTTTGCTGTACCCTGAACAGTAAGAAGCTCTGCATGTTCAGTCACAGGGCCTTCCTTCTGTTTATCGCATTGCTTACATTACCGTATTACTCAGTTCTCGACTTACATGTCCTGTCCTCAGAGAAGTTTACCTAAACTGTCCTAAAACACGATCCTCCCTCCTTCCTCCCCCATAATTGCTCTTTATCCCCTGTTTCCCTCTCTTCAGTATAGCATTCATCATTACTCAGAGTTACATTATTTACTCTTTGTCTCTACTCTCCATGAAACTCCATGAAGGCAGGATTTTGCTCAGATCCCTCGAATGCATAATCTACAAATCTAATGCCTAGACTTTGAAATACTGATTGAATGAATGCTATTCAGTCTCTTTGGAAGAAAACTTTGGGAGAGTTATTCTATTTAATTTATTGTTACTGCCTAGTAGATTCTATCTGAATTGATGTCTGAGCTGAAAGTTTCTAATTCTGCCCATAAGATTCATTAAAACAAATCAGTCTTTTGTTGACTAGGAAATACATAGAGCATCTTTGAAAAGTTCTGAAGGATTCGTAGAGGAAGATTAAGACTCATCTGTTATTGAGCATTCTAGTTCCCCTCCCCAAACAACTACAACTTTTATTGTATGTTTTTCCTGAAAGACCAGAGAGACTTAGTGAGCCTATGTTAGGCCTGTTCTCTTGCTCCCCAAATAAATGGGCTTCCCAGGTGGCACTATTGGTAAAGAACCCTCCTGCCAAGAGGAGGTCATGACAACCCACTTCAGTATTCTTGCCTGGAGAATTCCATGGACAGAGGAGCCTGGCAGGCTACGTACAATAGGATTGCAGAGTCTGACAAAATTGAAGTGACTTAGCACACACACATGAAGTAAATACTATATCTTAATTCCTCCCTTTGCCCCTAAATATATCTTTGAGGTGACTAGTTTTTTTTTAAAGGACTGCTTTGTGAAACCTTGTGGTTAGACCTTCATTTTACTAATTGCATATTGATAACTTCTAGATTATTCCCTGTACTTTGCTATACAAACTGCTGTGATGTAGTCTTACACAGTGATATTTTGCAAATATATGAGTTACACTAAATCTTGGCAGTTGTGTGTTTAGTTTGAATTATAGAATTTGCTTTTCTTTCCTCTTTTTTCCTGAGCTAAACGTCTTTTAGTCTGTATAAAAATGACAGAGCAATTAAAGCTTAAAGTCACATAGGGTGAAAGCTCCCTAAAATAAAAGGTCCTCCTTAATCTATCTGTCATAAAGAATCAGAGTTATTTTGGGAACAGATAAAAGAGATCTGTAGTTGCAGCTTGGTTAAAAACAAATTTGTGTGTTTTACATGTTACATTGACAGAAAGAATTCCTTTAATTTTCTTCTCAAAATTAATCATGAAATCAATAAAATACAGCCTAAGCAAACAGTTACTAAGTTACTCAAGGAGTTGACTTATTTGATTAAAACCTAGCAAACCAACCTTCTGAGATTAGAGTTTCTTCTGGTTTTCCTACAATTTGTTTTTCTGTTTCATGAAGTTTAGTTTCAAATTCTTAAAAATGTAATCTGATGTTGTACTGAGTCTTGAGTTCTGTTTTTTATTTTAATAATTTTTATTTTGAAAAAATAGGTTTTTGTCACTAAAAGTGATACATATTTTAATATCATTTGATATGTATTTTAGTACATAAGGTAGTTTTTAGTAAGAAAAGTAATTCAGAAAACCAACCCCTTTTTTAAGCCCTGAAAATCTTTGGCTGATGATGTTTTTTTTTTTTTTTTTTTCCCATTTAAGAAAAAAAAAGCATGAAAAACTTACCATGATCTGAAGATGCACCTGTTATAAATTGTAATGAAAGCATTTTTAGGAAGCAGATAACCCGATATAGTAAAAGTATAAGTAGAAACAGTGTGGTTTTTAGCTCTTTTGGTTGTTGTTCCAGTTTAAGAATCCTCTGTGCTTCTTCCTAGTACAGTCAACTGTATTTTTTGCATATGACTTCTAGGGATTCAGGTTCTTGACAAGCTTATTTGTGAACTCCCTCAGTCTCCATGCATTCCAGGTTGAAGTCCCTGAACTACTGTTGGTAGTGATTAAACTTTCAGTCTGTATGGATAGGATATTATTTAGTATACTACCTAATGTTTTGATTATGGTCCTAGTACAGTCAACTGTATTTTTTGCATATGACTTCTAGGGATTCAGGTTCTTGACAAGCTTATTTGTGAACTCCCTCAGTCTCCATGCATTCCAGGTTGAAGTCCCTGAACTACTGTTGGTAGTGATTAAACTTTCAGTCTGTATGGATAGGATATTATTTAGTATACTACCTAATGTTTTGATTATGGAATGTAGGCATAATTGAAAGTAGGTTAAAAATAGCAGTCAGTTGAGTTTTTTTAAGCTCCTCTTTGTCATGATGCACTTTGTTCAGCCCAGATTGATCAGCTCTCACACAATAGAAATTGAGTTTTGTCAAATTATTAAGTACTTCCTGTGTAACTGGCCTTCTAAATAATTGTATCAGAAATATTTCTCATTTGCTTTGTAGAGGTTCTGAGTTTTTTCCACACTTGTGATGACTTCCAGCTATATACAGTAGAGAACATTATCCTTGTACTTCTCTGATGAGAAGACTGTAGGCCAAAGAAATTGGATGACTAAGATTCCTGGCTGGCAAGTTAGTATTTTTACTTTTTACCCTGTGCTGTCTATAGTGATTTGCTTTACCTGTGTGTAAATGGATTTAAGAAGAAAATAACTTCCCTGCCTTGGATTCAAGTAGTATGGATTCTGAACACACATTTGAGTCTGAGTTATGGACGCATAAACAGTGTAGGAATAAGTAGCAGAACCAAGGAAATGAGGATGGCTTTCAGCAGGGGCTTTGGACATTACAGTTCTAGTCAACCTGGTTCTGATGTGGCTGCTTAATGTTACATGGTTTTACTTGCTAAAACCAAAATAGATCTGAAAGGCATAGTGTATGTAGCAGTGTTACATTAAGAAATAAAGATTCTCCCCCCCCATTAAAGATTTCTTCTTAGTTTATTTGCAAATGTAATATAGGACATCCGTGTGGATTTACAAATTAGGATATGAAAAATAGGGGTTCAGTTAACTTCAGTTAAAATCTTAGCAGCTTTTTAAAATGCTTCCCAAGTGAAGTTTTTTTGATTTTGGTCTTTTAAATATTTAGTCATGTTTGATTTGTAGATTACGTAGGATGTAGGATCACCATAGTCTAAGAGAGTGAGATCTGTGGCCCTGGCATTTCTGGTGACAGAAACTATTAAATGTGTGGTTGGAAGAACTGGGGAACTGGGAATCTATGGAAAGAATTCTTCATCATCTAGTTTTTCAAGAGCTGCACCACACCATTCAAGGTGTTGTATGTTTGTTAAAATTCTGGATGTAGCTATTGTAAAATCCCCTGAGGATACTTAGGAATAGACATTTTTATAATTTGGGATTGGCCTGTAACTCAAATGTTTCTGAACAGTTAGGATTTGGCTGTAATTTGAAGTACATTTAGGTACTGATTTCAGAATCTAATGTTGACATATTTTGCCTTTTTTAAAAAAAATTGACTGTTTTGTCTTCATATTTTAAAACTCCTTTAGTAGTATTCTTGCCTGGGAAATCCCATGGGCAGAGGAGCCTGGCGGTTTACAGTCCATAGGGTCGCAGAGTCAGACGTGACTAAAGCGACTTAGCACCGGAGAAGGCAATGGCACCCCACTCCAGTACTCTTGCCTGGAAAATCCCATGGGCAGAGGAGCCTGGTAGGCTGCAGTTCTCGGGGTCGCTAAGAGTCGGACACGACTGAGCAACTTCACTTTCACTTTTCACATTCATCCATTGGAGAAGGAAATGGCAACCCACTCCAATGTTCTTGCCTAGAGAATCCCAGGGACGGCGGAGCCTGGTGGGCTGCTGTCTTTGGGGTCGCACAGAGTCAGACACGACTGAAGCTACTTAGCAGCAGCAGCAGCATTAGTTTCCAGTGCTGTCACAATATGCCAGTATCAGAGGCTTGGTTTCTTTTGGGCAAATCAGTTTCTGTTTTTAAGAATCTTTTACAATCCAGTGATTGAAGGCTCTGTAGTCTAGAAAAATACTAGAAAGAAAAGCAATAAATGTTATCTTTGTGTCTTGAGACTATGGGTGCTTTTTATTTCTTCATAGCTTTCTAAGATTTCTTTGTAGTTTATACTAAGGAAAATGATATTGCTGTAAAGTCACTGTGTTTTTAGTGACCTTTAAGGGTCATTGGGATTACCGTCCCCTTTACCCCCTTAGCCTGTTGTTCAGTCACCGTGCTGTTCAGTTGCTCTGTCGTCTCTGACTCTTTGCAACCCCATGGATTGCAGCATCCCAGGCTTCCCTTTCCTTCACTTTCTCCTCGAGTGCTCAGACTTGTGTCCGTTGAGTCGATGATGCCATCCACCGATCTCATCCTCTCTTACCCTTTCTGCCCTCAATCTTTCCCAGCATCAGGGTCTTTTCCAAGAAGCTGGCTGTTTGCATTAGGTGGCCAAAGTATTGAAGCTTCAGCTTCAGTCCTAGTGAATATTCAGGGTTGATTTCCTTTCGGATTAACTGGTTTGATCTCCTCCCTGTCCAAGGAACTCTAAAGGGTCTCTCCAGCACCACAGTTGGAAAGCATCAATTCTTTTCACTCAGCCTTCTTTATGGTCCCAACTCTCACATTCATGACTACTGGAAAAATCATAGCTTTGATTATATGGACCTTTGTTTACGTCGGCAAAGTAATGCCTCTACTTTTTAATAAGCTGTCTAGGTTTGTCATAGCTTTTCTTCTAAGGAGCAAGTGTCTTTTAATTTCATGACTGCAGTCACCATCTGCAGTGATTNTTATGGTCCCAACTCTCACATTCATGACTACTGGAAAAATCATAGCTTTGATTATATGGACCTTTGTTTACGTCGGCAAAGTAATGCCTCTACTTTTTAATAAGCTGTCTAGGTTTGTCATAGCTTTTCTTCTAAGGAGCAAGTGTCTTTTAATTTCATGACTGCAGTCACCATCTGCAGTGATTTTGGAGCCCAGGAAAATAAACTCTGTCACTGTTTCCATTTTTTCCCCATCTGTTTGCCATGAGGTGATGAGACCGGATGCTGTAATCTTAGTTTTTTGAATGTTGGGATTTAAGCCAGCTCTTTCACCTTCATCAAGAGGCTCTTTAGTTCCTCTTTGCTTTCTGCCATTAGAGTGGTGTCATCAGCATATCTGAGGTTATTGATATTTCTTCCAGCAATCTGGATTCCAGCTTGAGCTTCATAATGCAAAATTCAGACTTAAATTGGAGAAAAGTAGGGAAAACCGCTTGGCCATTCAAGTGTGGCCTAAATCAGATCCCTTATACACTGGAAGTGACAAATAGATTCAAGGGATTAGATCTGATGGAGTGCCTGAAGAACTATGGACGGAGGTTCGTAATGTACAGGAGGCAGTGATCAAAACCATCCCCAAGAAAACGAAATGTAAAAAGGCAGAATGGTTGTCTGAGGAGGCCTTCCCAATACCTGAGAAAAGAAGAGAAATGAACGGCGAAAGAGAAAAGGAAAGATACACCCATCTGAATGCAGAGTTCCAAAGAACAGGAAGGAGAGGTAAAGTGAAAGTGAACGTGAAGTTGTGTCCGGCTCTTTGCGACCCCATGGACTATAGCCTACCAGGCTTCTCCGTCCATGGGATTTTCCAGGCAAGAATACTGGAGTGGGTTACCATTTCCTTCTCCAGGGGATCTTCCCGACCCAGAGATCGAACCTGTGTCTCCCACATTGGAGGCAGGCGCTTTACCCTCTGAGCCACCAGGGAAGGCAGAGAGCCTTAAGTGACCAGTGCAAAGAAACAGAGGAAAACAATAGAATGGGAAAGACTAGAGAGCTCTTCAAGAAAATCAGAGATACCCCTTACCATTGGACGGTGGCAAAAGTGGCCATAGTAGGCTAGACGGAGTCCAAGGCCACAGTTCACTGTTCTGTAACATTGTGATTTGTCTGCCTTTTATCATCCATTCATAAAACATGCTTCAGTTCAATTAAATGGACATTTGTTGACTGCATAGTATGTACTCACTAAACCAGGTAAACAAGACAGGTATCTCTGGTGAAACAGTTGTGAAACAGGAAATTACTGTGAGGTGTGTTATGAGAGAAGGAAAACCTGAAGTACCATGGTCAGAGGAAAGGCATCTGCCGAAGAATGTCTTTAAACTTGAAGAGGAGGAGCGAGAGAGTGGACACAGGGAATAGCAAATACAAATGCTGAAAGGGGAGGGAGAACGAACGAACGCATAATAGAGCAGAAATCCAGTGCGGGAGGTGGATAGTGCCTTACCGTCGTTTAGTTAGAGGCTTCTGCAGGAGTCCAGTTTAGGACTGTAGTTTGCCTCAAGATGGAATGCCTCTCTGGGGCGGCAGGGTCCTCTGCTCTCTGGGGCCCCTGGATCTGGGGGCGTTTGGGGTTCTAGTGAGAAGGAACTACAGAGCAGATGGGAAAATACATTTGAGGTGTCACTGACTCAGACCATAACCTCTCCAGTGTGAGTTTGAAACAAGATGTTTGTCATTCAGTAAGCCTAAAAATAGATTATCTTACACTCGTTTACCTATCAAATTGAATTTTGTGTTTTCCACTCAAGGGAGGGTATGTACCTACTTAATTTCCTCATTGCCTCAGAGAGACTAAGGAAAAAGTACTTTCCAGTAAAATTCCCCCGAAACTTGCACATACTGTTATTCTTGCTTTGGCTTTAAAGAAGTCATTTCTTTTCATAGTGGATGGCACAGTCTTTTACCTTTAGTTATAAAAAAGCTATCCTCATTAGGGGATAACTGCCGCCCCCACTCCCCACCCCTGTGAAGTACTGTCTACCCTGTCTTTATTGTGGTGGTTCAGATAAGGGTTAAACTAAAAGTGTTACGATCTCAATTCAGGTTCCTGCCACTGACTGTGATTAGAAATCAGAACACTTGGCCAAACCTTGTCTATTTCTTAACAGAATCTTTTCCCGTGTAACTGGGCGGGTTGCTGATGTATTGAATGGTAGGAGCTAGCAGATATTTTCTGTGAAGACTTGTTTATAATCTGAGCAGTTAGTTTATGGTTGTGCATCAGAACTCTTGGGCATTTATAAATTAAACAGTTGTCAGCCCCAGCCTGTTTTTTGTTATGTTTTGTCTTAAGATCTCCAGATGATTTTGTAGGGTGTACCTTGCAGAAGCAGTGGCCTTGTATGTTCTTGGCTCCAGTGCAGACAGGTAGAATGTGGTGGAATTAAAATCACATGTACACCTACCGTCTCATATATAGAAAACAAAGGCATCAGTGACGACGTTGAAGACTGACATTCTGAGTGGGGAGACCCCTCCAGATCGGTGTAGGGAAAGAGGTTTTTAGAGGGGTGACACTGGAGCTGAATTTTGAAAAGTGGAGTGTGGGGAGAATGTTATTCCAGGTTAGACATACCAAACTCTAGGAAGAGCAGTGCTAAAACCGTAACGTGAGTCAGCACTTACTCGCTTGGCCCACAGACACTTCATATGCAGTCTTTTAATTTGAAGTTTTTTTTTTTTTCCTTTAGAAGTGTAGTTCATGGGTTTATAGTCATTTGCTAAAAATCCAATTAATATAGTAATACAGAATATTACATACTGAAAATAATCAAGTAATATAGATAATTACTTCCCCTTTACTTTCTTTTGCTATTCTGATCTCCACTTTGTAGATAAATATGAATATGAAAACTTACTGAATATGAAAGGAAAACCAAATGCTTCCATTTTTTGATGTACAAATCATAAAATTCACTCTTTTAAAATGTATAATTCTGTGTTTTTAACATATTCACAAAGTTGTGCAGCTATCAACACTATCTAATTACAGAACTTTTTCATCACCTGAAAAAAGAAACCCTCCATCTTCAGCAGTTCTTCTCTCTCCTTACTCCCTCAACTCCTGGCCACCACTTAGCCACTTTCTATCTCTATGTATTCACCTATTCTGGGCATTTCATATACATGGAATCAAATAATATGGCTTTGGTGTCTGAGCATGCTTTCAAGGTTAATCCATATTGTAGTATGTATCAATACTTTATTCCCTTACAATCTTTTTTTTTGGACTGATGTTTTTCTAAATAAATACTTTAAAGAAATTAAATGTTGAATGAAGCAAAGCAGAAATTTTAAATCTGTTGGTTTCCATAAAACTAATCACATTTGAAATCTGCATTGCTCTAAAAAATTTAAGAAATTTCTTTAGCCTTGTGAGTCATCATTATTTTTAAATTGTTAGTGGGCAGTAAATTTTTATTTTAAAGACTGAATTTTGGGAATTCGGTGGTGGTCCAGGGGTTAGGACTCAGCACTTTCACTGCTGAGTGGCTGGAATCCACTGCCTGGATTCAGCCCTTGGTCAGGGAATTAAGATGCTGTAAGCCTAGCAGCGAAGCCAGAAAAAAAAAGATTGGATTTTATCGCTGGATACTGAGAAACTTGAGCCAGTTCTGGTAAATAATGAGTAGGAACCAGCATTGACTTTTATTTTTGGCTCAAGGGTTAAGAAACTATGTGACCTTGGCCGAGTCAGTTTCTCTGGGCTTCCATTATATCTGATTCCTTTTTTAAAACTTTTCATTAAGAAGAAGCTATGATCATTTAGTCTTGGAACTGATTTTCCTTTTTAGGCTTTTAAATTGGCCCTTAAGCAATTCTCAAAAAAAAAAAAAAGGCACATCTGCTGAGTAGTAGCAGTATTCTGAAATTTTATATAGCTTTCCAGCATAATTAATAAGAAGGCCTTTGTCCTGGGTTTCAGGTCTCTCCAGTTGCCTACCAAGTCCGCTTAGATGTCTTGAAGACATTTTAAAATCAGTTTTTATTTTACGGTGGGATATATTCATTTTGCTGTCTCCCCTCCCTTGCATCAGAACTTCCAGTGTCTCTTTTCTTTATTAATTACATTAACATTAACTGAGTTGCCTGCCGTTTCCTTCTCTCCCCACCCCCTGAGACATTCAGTCTGTTACTAAGCCAGTGGATTGAAATTCCTCTGCTTCTCCTAAGCTATGCCTGTTTCTCATCCTTCAAGTTATCTTTGAATGTGGGCTCTTACCTGCTCCTGTTTTTTTTTTTTTTGCATTAATCAGAGAACTCATCTATCTTCACTTAGACACACACACGTGTGCATGCTCTCTCTCTCTCACTCTCTTCATTTTGTACCTTGCCACATTATTCTAAAACACCCAGTGTGATCATGGTGAGCTTAGGCTTGAGTTCATATTCCTTGACTTGGCCAGGTAAGGCTTTTTCACAACTTGGTCTTTTCTTCATTGACATTTTCTTCCTGTTACCCCTCTCCCATACAACTTCTGATACTGATGGTGTTTACAAGTTAAAATGATATATTTTCTAACTTTTGACTTATGCCACGTTGGCAAGAGAACATCCTTCGTATGAAGTGTTACTGCCCAGCATTCTGTGTTGGTTGAGTTTGGGTTATTATTTTTTTTTACTCTCAGAGAATCTTGACTGTAGTCATCTTGGTTATATTCCTAGCATCAAGTATATTGTGGTTTAGAAACTAGCATACTATTTTCTACATGAAAAGAAAATCAAGCATGAAATTGAAGTCATTTGCTTTATTTTCTAGGATCCTATAAAGACACTGTAGGAAACAAATGTCCTATTGTTAATTGAGTCATCGCAGTGAAAATTTTTTAACTTTTGACAAATAAAAATTGTAAGTATTTAAAGTGTATGAGGTGATGTTTTGATGTATGTATACATTGTGAAATGATTACCACAAGCTAACATCTGTCGTTACATTTGTTGTTTTTGTTCTGGTGGTCAGAAAGAATACTTCTTAGCAAATTTCAAGTATACAGTGTATTAACCATAGTCAGCTGTTGTACATTAGGTCACCAGAACTTATTTATCTTCTGAAAGTTTATATCCTTTGATCATATCTTCTCTTTCCCTCCTCCTCTCAGACTCTGATAACCACTTTTCTAATCTGTTACCAGTTTTACTTTAAACAAATTGTTTTTAAGATTCTGCAAATCGGTGACACCATGCCTTTCTGTGTCTGGCTTATCACACTTAGCACTGTATCCCTGGGTTCATCCACATTGTTACAAATGGCAAGATTTCTTTCTTTTTTACAACTGGTGAAAAGATACTTTAATTTGTTCTCTGTAATCAGACAAATACAGTATTTGGCACTACTTGGGTCAGGGTTTTGAGTGCCTTTTATATGCTTATGTTTTGTTTTATTTTACATTCTTTTTTTGGCTACACCATGCAGCTTATTTCCAGCCAGGGATTGAACCTGTGTGTCTCCTGCATTGGAAGCTTGGAGTCTTGAACACCGGACCGCCAGACAAGTTCCCCTTTTTAAAATGCCTGGCCTCATGTTTCCTGCAGATACACTAGCCTTTTGTTTTCTGCTGCTGAACTGATAATAGCGGGTCAGCTGTAACCGGGCCATAAGCAGGCGGTGGAGAGGTCCGGTGTCGCCTCCCGTTGTGGCAGGGCTTGCACCAGCGGGTCTTTACTGTATTAGTGTGCAGTGGGCCTTGGACAGCCAGGAAGCTAGTCCTCAGTGAGCAGCCTTTCACTCCTTAAGCCCCTCAGGTGGAACTTTAAAATGCAGACGTTTAGGTTTACTATCTTCCGCGGTGGTGAAGAATCCACCTACCAGTGTTAAGAGACGCTGAGACAAGGGTTTGCTCCCTGGGTCAGAAAGGCCCCTTGGAGTAGGAAATGGCAACCTGCTCCAGTATCTTTGCCTGGAAGATCTCATGGACAGATGAGCCTGATGGGCTACAGTCCCTGGGGGTCACATGGGTTGGACGTGACTGAGTGACTGAGCATGCGTGTGCACACACACACACACACACACGCATATAATGAAAGAAAATAGAACTTGCACATTTCCTCTTGTATAACAATTTTAATATTTTAAGAATGCACAGATATACTCCTTTACTGTAAAGTGTTTACTTGATTAGTTCATTTGGATCATCAGGCCAATTAGGGTTATATATTTATGTAAATTATGACCAGTGAATGTTAATATTTTAAACATTAAGAGTATTAGTATGCTGAGTATCAACTGTGTTCCTTATACTAATTGTTGATAGGTATCTCTGGTTTATGGCAGATTAAAACAAATACTTGAGATAATTTTTTCTGCTTGATACATATCATCTACTTCATTTTGCTGTTAGCTGGCATGTGTAGTCAGAATGCTTTAATTAAAATATTTGATTTTAGTATATAAACACACTAACATTCATTTTTATAAAAAGATTGTGTCCCCCCCAACACACATTTATTTATTTAATTTTTGGGCCTCTCTGCATGGCATGTGGGATTAGTTTCCCGACCAGGGTTGCAACCCACACCCCACAGTTGTGGAGGCGTGGAGTTTCAACTACTGGACTACCAGCAAATCCCAAAGATTGTGTCTTCTAAAGCCCCAGATACACGTTGCAATCCAAGTCCAAAGATATACATTATAGTTATAAAATTGTAGGTGTTTTACATTGTCATGCTATTTGTTCCGTCATTTATATTATAGAGTTAATCATACAACTTCTGTTGGAAAACAGGTGTCTTTAAAAAAATGTGATTGTGAACTACAGAAATGTTGCCCATTTTGCTCAGTATCAAGTCTTATTGTTCTCACATCTACTGAAAATGATTTATAGTGAAAGTGAGAAAGATTGAGACGGGATATTTGTATCCTCTGGCAGGAAAATCACCTTCCTTAATATTGATGTGTGCAGCATGCTTTTTTCTTTAGATTATTTTTGATGCCCAAATGTGTGAAGTTGTTACCTCAAAGTATTACCAAGCTGTGTACAGAATTGCTGGACCCTAAATCTTTCATCAGGATATTGGAGGTTACCTGGGTGGGAAGAAGCTGGTTGTATAGTTGTTGGGAGTTCTCCCATGATTGTGAAATTCTGTTTGGGTCATTCACAATTGGGTGTGGCCTACTTGGAGCGTATTATCAGATTGTTTTCTAAAGAGCATCTAGCTGAGGTCCTCTGCTTTGAAAGGTGAGGAAGCAGCGGGGTGGGGGGGTCTTAGTTGGTACAGGGTTGGTCCTGACTTCTGTGAAACTCACTTTGATACCAGTAAATCGCCTTTGAATCCTGAGTTTGATTATTTTCTACTTTTATTAGATATGGGCACTGTGGCTTCCGCCAGTGTCAAGTGGAGGGGTTCCCAGACACCTGGGGACTGAGGTGCTTGTGTGGGCAGCTCTAGACGTGGCATTTCCTTAACTGGCACAGCTGCCCTCCTGCTTCTTAGCTGTCCTTTGTTTCTTGCTGAGTGTGGAGGGTCAGAGTGTGGTGGAGTGGTACCAGGCAATGTGCGGGCTGGGCTAATCTATTCCTCTGGCAGTTCTGTGAACACCTGCGAGCTGTCACACGTGTTAGGTTGTTACTTAGGTGACTAAAGAATGAAAAGAGAACTTGAAGGTTCTGTGGATGTAGCAGCTATAGGAAGCACACACTGTGCTAGAGCAAATTAAAGGTATATTTTCTGTTTGTAGCTCTGATACACCTTTTAGTTGGAGAAGGAAATGAAAACCCCCTCTAGTGTTCTTGCCTGGAGAATTCCATGGACAGAGGAGCCCGGTGGGCTATAGTCCATGGAGTTGCAAGAACTGGACAGGATCTACTAAATCATCATCATCATCACCACACCTTTTAGTAATAAACTCCTTGTCATTCTCCTAAGTCTAGGGTCAAAAACAAAGAAGTTGAGGTTATTAAAATTTAGCCACTGAGAGAAGGACCCCCAGCTGGGATCCAGAACTCTGAAGTGAGTCTAGCCCTCTGGTGGGGGTTCCAGGGGGATGCTCTGACAATCAAACCGGTTCTTTTGGCCGGAGGGCCATCTTTGTGGCGTCAGGGATCATGTTCTATTTAATGGCCACACGCAAGAGAATATTCTATTCTAAAAGACTCTCTGCAGAGGCTAACAGCTCCTGCCTCCTTGAAAGCACCGGATAGGAGGATGGTCCCTCTAGAGCACCGGTTCTGAGTTAATATAAGAATGTGTGGATGGAGAGGCAGGCAGCAGCACAAACGGCCACATTTCTAGAAGTTTCTAAGCAGTGCGCAGGGCAGTGGTAGAGGGAGTAGGAATGAACAGGCGAAGGACCTGGGGTCATGAGACTGTTGGGCTGGCAGAGCCGGTGGCCGGGGAGGTTCTAGTCTGGCGGCAGCTTTATGTGATCATGCTGCCCGGGCCTGGAATCGGGCTGCGCCAGCCACCTCTAGAGCATGGACCCGCGCAAAGTGAGCGAGCTTCAAGCCGTCATGAAAATGTATAAGCAGGACCAGAGCAGTCTGCACACTGAGAAAATGTGCGTCCTGGGGGAGTCGGGGGGAGCATTGGGGGTAAAATACTACCTGCTGCTCAAAAACTAAATCGGAAGAAAATACCAAGGAAGGAAAAACAGATACTAAGAAGGCAGAGGAAAACAAAAAGACAGACAAACCCATCAAGTGAGGAAAGTGATCTAGAAATTGACAGTGAAGGGGATGGAACCAGACGCTGATGCCTCTCAGGAAATGGGAGATGAAAATGTAGAGATAACTGAGGAGATGATGGATCAGGCAAATGATAAAAGAGTGGCTGCCATTGATGCCCTAAATGATGGTGAGCTCCAGAAAGCCATTGACTAGTTCACAGATGCCATCAAGCTAAACCCTCGTTTGGCAGTCTTGTATGCTGAGAGAGCCAGTGTCTTCATCAAATTACAGAAGCCAAGCGCTACCGTCCGAGACTGTGCCAGCTATTGAGATGAACCCTGATTCGGCTCAGCCACACCAGTAAGTGGCAGGGGAGAGTGCACAGACTTCTGGGGCGTTGGGAAGAGGCCGCCCGTGATCTTGCCCTTGCCTGGAAGCTGGATTATGGTGAAGATGCCAGTGCAGTGCTGAAGAAAGTTCGACCAAGGGCCCAGAAAATTGCTGAACATCGGAGAAAGTGTGAGTGAAAATGTGAAGAGCCCAAGATCAGAGAAAGAATAGAAAGGGTTAAGAAGGCTCGGGAAGAACATGAGAGAGCCCAGAGGGAGGAAGAAGCCAGAGGACAGTCAGGTTCTCAGTATGGCTGTTTTCCAGGTGGCTTTCCTGGGGGAGTGCCTGGTAATTTTCCTGGAGAAATGCCAGGAATGGGAGGGGGCATGCCTGGAATGCTGGGAAAGCCTAGGCTCAATGAAATTCTTAGTGATCCAGAGGTCCTTGCAGGCATGCAGGATCCAGAAGTTATGGTGGCCTTCCAGGATGTGGCCCAGAACCCGGCAAATATGTCAAAATATCATAGAAACCCAAAGGTTAGGGATCTCATCAGTAAGTTGTTGGCCAAATTTGGAGGTCAAGCATAATACCCTTCTGACATAAAGCCCCTGCTGGAGGAAAAGCAACTTAGATCACTTAGTGGATGTTGCAATGATACAAACCGGTGTACCACTGACCTTCTCATAAAGAAAGCTGGGGTGCTTTGAAGATAATCCCTTCCCCTTTGCCCCAAGTGCAGCTGAAAACATTTTACAGCGNTATTGTTCTCACATCTACTGAAAATGATTTATAGTGAAAGTGAGAAAGATTGAGACGGGATATTTGTATCCTCTGGCAGGAAAATCACCTTCCTTAATATTGATGTGTGCAGCATGCTTTTTTCTTTAGATTATTTTTGATGCCCAAATGTGTGAAGTTGTTACCTCAAAGTATTACCAAGCTGTGTACAGAATTGCTGGACCCTAAATCTTTCATCAGGATATTGGAGGTTACCTGGGTGGGAAGAAGCTGGTTGTATAGTTGTTGGGAGTTCTCCCATGATTGTGAAATTCTGTTTGGGTCATTCACAATTGGGTGTGGCCTACTTGGAGCGTATTATCAGATTGTTTTCTAAAGAGCATCTAGCTGAGGTCCTCTGCTTTGAAAGGTGAGGAAGCAGCGGGGTGGGGGGGTCTTAGTTGGTACAGGGTTGGTCCTGACTTCTGTGAAACTCACTTTGATACCAGTAAATCGCCTTTGAATCCTGAGTTTGATTATTTTCTACTTTTATTAGATATGGGCACTGTGGCTTCCGCCAGTGTCAAGTGGAGGGGTTCCCAGACACCTGGGGACTGAGGTGCTTGTGTGGGCAGCTCTAGACGTGGCATTTCCTTAACTGGCACAGCTGCCCTCCTGCTTCTTAGCTGTCCTTTGTTTCTTGCTGAGTGTGGAGGGTCAGAGTGTGGTGGAGTGGTACCAGGCAATGTGCGGGCTGGGCTAATCTATTCCTCTGGCAGTTCTGTGAACACCTGCGAGCTGTCACACGTGTTAGGTTGTTACTTAGGTGACTAAAGAATGAAAAGAGAACTTGAAGGTTCTGTGGATGTAGCAGCTATAGGAAGCACACACTGTGCTAGAGCAAATTAAAGGTATATTTTCTGTTTGTAGCTCTGATACACCTTTTAGTTGGAGAAGGAAATGAAAACCCCCTCTAGTGTTCTTGCCTGGAGAATTCCATGGACAGAGGAGCCCGGTGGGCTATAGTCCATGGAGTTGCAAGAACTGGACAGGATCTACTAAATCATCATCATCATCACCACACCTTTTAGTAATAAACTCCTTGTCATTCTCCTAAGTCTAGGGTCAAAAACAAAGAAGTTGAGGTTATTAAAATTTAGCCACTGAGAGAAGGACCCCCAGCTGGGATCCAGAACTCTGAAGTGAGTCTAGCCCTCTGGTGGGGGTTCCAGGGGGATGCTCTGACAATCAAACCGGTTCTTTTGGCCGGAGGGCCATCTTTGTGGCGTCAGGGATCATGTTCTATTTAATGGCCACACGCAAGAGAATATTCTATTCTAAAAGACTCTCTGCAGAGGCTAACAGCTCCTGCCTCCTTGAAAGCACCGGATAGGAGGATGGTCCCTCTAGAGCACGGGTTCTGAGTTAATATAAGAATGTGTGGATGGAGAGGCAGGCAGCAGCACAAACGGCCACATTTCTAGAAGTTTCTAAGCAGTGCGCAGGGCAGTGGTAGAGGGAGTAGGAATGAACAGGCGAAGGACCTGGGGTCATGAGACTGTTGGGCTGGCAGAGCCGGTGGCCGGGGAGGTTCTAGTCTGGCGGCAGCTTTATGTGATCATGCTGCCCGGGCCTGGAATCGGGCTGCGCCAGCCACCTCTAGAGCATGGACCCGCGCAAAGTGAGCGAGCTTCAAGCCGTCATGAAAATGTATAAGCAGGACCAGAGCAGTCTGCACACTGAGAAAATGTGCGTCCTGGGGGAGTAGGGGGGAGCATTGGGGGTAAAATACTACCTGCTGCTCAAAAACTAAATCGGAAGAAAATACCAAGGAAGGAAAAACAGATACTAAGAAGGCAGAGGAAAACAAAAAGACAGACAAACCCATCAAGTGAGGAAAGTGATCTAGAAATTGACAGTGAAGGGGATGGAACCAGACGCTGATGCCTCTCAGGAAATGGGAGATGAAAATGTAGAGATAACTGAGGAGATGATGGATCAGGCAAATGATAAAAGAGTGGCTGCCATTGATGCCCTAAATGATGGTGAGCTCCAGAAAGCCATTGACTAGTTCACAGATGCCATCAAGCTAAACCCTCGTTTGGCAGTCTTGTATGCTGAGAGAGCCAGTGTCTTCATCAAATTACAGAAGCCAAGCGCTACCGTCCGAGACTGTGCCAGCTATTGAGATGAACCCTGATTCGGCTCAGCCACACCAGTAAGTGGCAGGGGAGAGTGCACAGACTTCTGGGGCGTTGGGAAGAGGCCGCCCGTGATCTTGCCCTTGCCTGGAAGCTGGATTATGGTGAAGATGCCAGTGCAGTGCTGAAGAAAGTTCGACCAAGGGCCCAGAAAATTGCTGAACATCGGAGAAAGTGTGAGTGAAAATGTGAAGAGCCCAAGATCAGAGAAAGAATAGAAAGGGTTAAGAAGGCTCGGGAAGAACATGAGAGAGCCCAGAGGGAGGAAGAAGCCAGAGGACAGTCAGGTTCTCAGTATGGCTGTTTTCCAGGTGGCTTTCCTGGGGGAGTGCCTGGTAATTTTCCTGGAGAAATGCCAGGAATGGGAGGGGGCATGCCTGGAATGCTGGGAAAGCCTAGGCTCAATGAAATTCTTAGTGATCCAGAGGTCCTTGCAGGCATGCAGGATCCAGAAGTTATGGTGGCCTTCCAGGATGTGGCCCAGAACCCGGCAAATATGTCAAAATATCATAGAAACCCAAAGGTTAGGGATCTCATCAGTAAGTTGTTGGCCAAATTTGGAGGTCAAGCATAATACCCTTCTGACATAAAGCCCCTGCTGGAGGAAAAGCAACTTAGATCACTTAGTGGATGTTGCAATGATACAAACCGGTGTACCACTGACCTTCTCATAAAGAAAGCTGGGGTGCTTTGAAGATAATCCCTTCCCCTTTGCCCCAAGTGCAGCTGAAAACATTTTACAGCGTTTTGCCGTTAGGGTATTCATTCAGATAATGTTTTCCCAACAGAAATTAAAAACTTGAAGCAATTTTTAAACCTTAAAATTATTTAAAATTAAAAAGGTGTATTAACCCCTACATTTGTTTGAGTGAAATAAAGATTTGTGGTGATGGCATCCCACTCCAGTACTCTTGCCTGGAAAATCCCATGGATGGAGGAGCCTGGTGGGCTGCATTTAGGGTATTCATTCAGATAATGTTTTCCCAACAGAAATTAAAAACTTGAAGCAATTTTTAAACCTTAAAATTATTTAAAATTAAAAAGGTGTATTAACCCCTACATTTGTTTGAGTGAAATAAAGATTTGTGGTGATGGCATCCCACTCCAGTACTCTTGCCTGGAAAATCCCATGGATGGAGGAGCCTGGTGGGCTGCAGTCCTTGGGATCGCTAAGAGTTGGACACGACTGAGCGACTTCTCTTTCACTTTTCACTTTCATGCATTGGAGAAGGAAATGACAACCCACTCCAGTATTCTTGCCTGGAGAATTCCAGGAATGGAGGAGCCTGGTGGGCTACCGTCTGTGGGGTCGCACAGAGTCGGACACGACTGAAGTGATTTAGCAGCAGCAGCAGCAGCAGTGGGAGGCTAACACAACATTTAAATAGATAAAGTTTGAGTTGGACATACAGTTACTGAGGCATTTTGATTTGTCTTTTTAATTGCTTTGTTGTTATTATTTTAAATGATTTACTTCTGTAACTCTTGGGACTGCCAGTATTGCAGTAGGACCTAGGTAGGGACTGGAAGTACTTGGCAGGGCAGCAGCCATCTTCCTACATTTTATATTTAAATCTTACACTGTGGTGAAGGGATTTATAATGCTGCAGTAAAACTGGACTACTTAGCTCTGTTCTTGTCTGATATCTAAAATAAATGTTTCCTATTTCCACAAGAAAAACCCAAACTGGTTCTCAGTGTGGAGTAAGCTGCTGTTGGATGAGTGTGCTGCTGGGATATTGGGTGATGCTGACAGACGCTTCGGGTGGGCTAGAAGCCTGAAGAGGAGAGTCCGTCCTTGCAGTTTAAGCACCCACCTGTGTACAGAGGTTAACAGCAAGCCCTGGAAGAGCAGAAATATGGTTTGCAAAGTCCCACCCCCAGAATCATAAGTACAGAATTTATTTCACTTGAAAGATATTTAATCTGGCACAGATACAAATTTCCCAGGGTAGAGGTTTTAAAGACGGAAACTGTCTGACTTTCTGGTCCAGCCCTTGATAGGGAAGAGCAGGAGTCCCCGGAGATGTGGCGATATTTGGCTTGACTTGAGTCCTACAGAGTTAGGAATTTATACAGGTTTTTAAAATGTGTGTATATTTCTTTTGATTGTTTGTCTTTTTTTTGAAAGCATTATGTACTCCTGTTCCATATCGTTAAATCCCCCACTTCGTTTAGTCAGCCCTCAAATCTCAGGAAAGACAGAACTGCATGCCTTCAAGTGGGGATTAGAGAGAGAGATGCCAAGGGAGACAAGGTTGCCTGTCCTTGATGACCCTGCATCAGCCTTAAAGACACTGCTTCGTACACTACCAGAGCAAATTCAGAGACATGTTGATTCACCTAACGTGAATGCTGAGGTGTGAAGCTCTGCTGGATGCTGAGGATTCCAGACTCCTAACTGTGGTTTATGAAAAGAGCTCTTGACTATAGAGTGGGCTTTCGGTCTGTGTTCTGCCACTCGATAGGTTACTGTACACATTTCTGAGGATCACATGAAACTGTATAGTACGTGAACATCCAGGTCGATTTTAAGGATTAATCCAGTTGTCAATTCCTGCACCTTAGAGCTCTAACTAAATGCATCTAGCTAGCCAGTTCCTTAGGCTCTGAGAGTCCAGTGTCCTGCCCAAAGTTTGGCCGTTTATTAGTAGTTTAAGGACTTGAGGTTTCCTTTTGTGTATGTGGTTCTGGCGTTGTGTGTGCTATAACCCAGAGAAGGCCTTTTTAGTCGCAAGCATTTTGCATGCTTAGTGATTTTTATTGAGTTAGGAGCTCAGCAGCAAATGGTGTGCCCCACCTTGCTGACTCTTGGTTTCCCCCTCTTTTCTCATTTCTCTTGCATTGCTCCGCTGCTTAGATTCCCTCGTGCCTGGTCAAATTGTGTTGCTCCTGCCCCCAAATCCTAGCAATTACTCACTCAGGCTTAGAATAAAGAGCCCTGTTTCCCTAAATTAAGATCCGTTTCCTTCCCTCAGTAAGTTCATGACACATACTACACTTTTTTCTTTTAAATCAATTTTAAATTTACATACAATTACATGCACTCATTTTAAGTGTACAGCTTGAGTTTTGACAAATGTGTACAGCTATGAAACTGCCATCTAAATTAAGATTTAGAACATTCCATCACCCCAGCAGAACACTTAATTAAAAGATTATACTGTTTTGAAGTATGTTTTCAGTTTATATAGAAGGAATATTTTTCTGCACTGTTAGATTACAGCATCTTTTTCCCCATAGGCTTTGCTGTGATTTAATCTTTGTCTGTTCTGAATTTTAATTAAGGATTGTCTTGATGAGACATTATTACTTTGAAAGCAGGGTTATTCAAAATGCACATTCAGTTTCTTTAGGTGATTTTATTTAGTTTTCGTGTTTTTTGTTTTTGATAAGTAGTACTTGTACGCTACAAAATTCAGCAAAGGGGTATTCCTTGAAAAGTGTCCATGACCTCTGTGTCCCAGTCAGCAAATTCCTTTTCTCAAAGAAGCCGTTGTTTACTTGGACAATTTAAATCAGTTATTTTATGATTTTGTAACTTTTTTTGGTTCAGATATATTTCTACATAATATATTAGCTCACGTTGCCAGCAGGCCCTCATTCCAGCATTTATATTCTTTGTTTGATCACATTGCTTTAGAGACTCAGGCTGTCTGGATGAAGTGGATGAATTTGACCCAGTATCACTGTACACAGGTGCTCTATCAAATAATACTTTGGCCTTAGTGTGTAAATTTGTGCCTATTTCAGTTATATTAAAATCTGAGTTGTTGTGGTCATTTTCTCCTCTGGCTAAATAGCACAGGACAAAATAAAATCTGAAATCACAGAAGAATAACAAAAATTATATGTACTGAGTTATACTTGAGTTGGATCGCTTAAGATTATTTAACTTACAACCAAATTGATAATCTATGAAATACTGAAATCTTTAACTTCATGTTAATTTGGTTTCTTGAGCAATTTTATTTCAAATTCTGCCAAAAATCTTGAGGTAGAGGATGGAATCTTTAATATGTCAGCCAGTTAGTATTGAGCAAATTACCATTATTAAAGTTGAGAAACATAACTATTGGAGCCTCATGGTTGCTAAAGGGACAAGAGAACCTTAAAGCTGCTTCCTCCGGTGCTTAGGATTTGGTCCTTGTAAGTGCACAACCTGTACAGAAGGTATCAAGGCCAGAACTTCTTAGCAGAAGTTTGAGATAGTGTGAAGATTGGGTTTGAAGTTTTAAACAGTCTTCTTTCTGCATACTCCAGCTGTGTACAGCCACTGTCTGGCTCATTAAAGCCTTGAGCCTACCATTTTTGAAAGTTCGATCTGTTCATTCATTTGGAATGTGAGACACTGGTGCTCAGCCTTGGGACTGTAAACCTTAGTGCGTACATGCTGTCACCTCAGTCATATCCAACTTTTTGTGACCCTGTGGACCGTAGCCCACCAGGCTTCTCTGTCCAAGGGATTCTCCAGGCAAGAATACTGGAGTGGGTTGCCATGCCCTCTTCCAGGGGATCTTACCGGTGGGGATTGAACCTGTGTCTTCTATGTCTCCTGCATTGGGAGGCAGGTTCTTTAACGCTAGCTTGACCTGGGAAACCTATAAGCCTTAGACCTGGGCCTTGACCTGTAGGAGCTGGTGTGGCTTCGAGAGCGTGTCAGGGACACCCTTCTGGAGGAGGCACACCCCTGCTTTGCAGCAGTATTAAGTAGCATTTAGTCAGTTGCTTCCCTGTTACATGACAGTTGACTTTCAAAATGGTAGGAATGCTGCTTTGTGGGTAGAATAATGTCTTATGGCTTAGATCTACTTCCTAGTTCTCAGGAGGTAAAGGATTTTGTCTATGTGGAGACATGTGGTAGGCGTATAGAGTCTGGGGCCAGGCTCTCTGCACTTGATCTCTAGCCCAGCCAAGTACTAGCTTGGACATCCTCACTTGACCTCTGCTTCTTTATCTGCTTAAATATACTAATCTTGGTCTAGGGTGGTGGGGAGGGTTAGAGTGCAGAAAACAGAGCCTAATGTAATTCTGAGCCTTACTTAATATTGCGGATTACTGTTTTCTGATTTTGCAAAGATACTGCCTCTCTGTAAGTCTAAAAAGAATGAACATCTTTTGTGTGGGAAAGCTATGATTGTCATTTCATGTTCAACAAAATAGATGATATTAAACATAGCTTTCTCAAGTGGGGCATAGATTTTTAAAGTAGAGCAAATGTTCATTTGTCAACAGTTGGTAGGAAAATGGGATGTTTGGGATAATCACATATTTTGATTTTATTAGAATTATATAATATATATATAGAGAGAAGAGTTAATTTTGCATGTGTTAGACAGTGCTAAACTATTTTTACAGATGCTAACCTGAAGTTTTATTCTTTAACCCAAAGTGTGTAGGATCTTGCGCTGCATAACTTCATGGGGTGCCACTCATGCAGACTGAGCGGCACGTTCTTGGGGTTGGGCAGGGTGGCAGCTTGTTAAAGGATGCTTATTCGGGGGAGCCAGAACCCTTAATATCTGACTGTTTCCTCATTGATCATACGGTTGCATGCGCAGTGTGAAGAAAACTTAATTTTTCCTTTCTGGTGGTTTGGATTTCAGACAAAACTGTGTCAGTGAGACAGTTGGATTGAGAGGGCAAATCTGGAGCAACTGTAACTTGTTTTTGTTTGCCTCATTGAAAATTTCAGCTGCTCTGCCTCCGTCTGTCTTCTTGTCTGTTAGTATCAACAGAGGCCTTTCCTATTAGTGGAGTCCTCAAGCTTTTAGCACTTGAATTTTCCTGTGATTGCCATGTTTGAAACCTGAAGTAACTAATAATCAAGGAAAAGGACTGAATAGATGATGTGTAGTAGTTGTAGAGGTGTAGCTGCTAGCTGGTAGGCCAGCCAGGAGAAGTGCCTGTTTGTGTCATTTGGTTTGCAAAGAATATTCATTATCTATAAGCAACCAGGAAAGCACCATGCAGTGACGTAATAAATGAAAAAGTGTAAACGTATTAAACCGTTTCTAAGGACTTTTGTCTTTATCGGAACAAATATGTGCAGGAATATTAACCAGATTTTGGTTATTAGTAGTATGGCAATTTTAAGATTTCTTTCTTTTTTGTCTTTTAATGAGCAGGTGAAATAATCTTGGGGGGAAAGCAGGTACCATAAGCAACAAATTTCTTCCTTGTTTAGATATTTAAGCATTAGCATAGATGCTGGGGATTTAGTACTATATGCATAATACCCCTTTTCTCAACAGGAAGGATGAAATGATGAAATATTAAGTATTGAACAGTGATTACAAGGTTAAAGAGTATTACAGAAGGGGACTTTCCAGTAGAAGGAAGCATACAGCAGTAAGATTTAACCCATCCCAGTAATAAAATGTTGAGCCAAGTTTAGTGCTAGAGAGAACCTTTGAAATGTCTAAGGGACCACGTTTTAGTAGGTGGAGGAGGTAAATGAATTTGTATGGTTTTATACAATTAGAACTGGAATTAAATTCAGATTCTCAGCTCTAATGTTTTTTCCCTAGTAGGCTCACTAGGCTGCCTAGTTGAAGTTAGCTGTCTAGTGTGAAGTTAGCTCCCTCTTTAAAAGCCCTTAAACTTGGTAGAAGTTCTTTGATAAAGAGATTAGCCAGCTTCAGTGCTCTCCTCCTCTGACCCCGCTTAATTCGCAGAGATGGCTGCTTCTTAACCTCTTCATCCCCCCCAGACCATTAGCTCTTAACCTTCACTTTCTTTTCTAATTTAGACTTTATTTTTAGCAAGCAGTGAAAGCCAGCTTTGGCTGTTTTAATCCGCAGTAGTATTTACTGGGTTATGACATGTCTAACACAGTCTTTAGGACCGCCAGAGGGAGAGGCAGCTAGGAACAAGGCTGGGACTCAGCGTCACTGACTTCACTGAGGACACTGCCTGCATCGCACACTGCAGTGTGATTGCTGATGCTCCACTTGGCTGTCGATGGGTAACTCCTGCTGTTCGTTCCAGAAGGCATCCTTATTTCATATCTTTAGTTTCTGAAGCACAGGTTTTGAATGAGCCTAGGTCTCACATGCTGGGTTGCAAGAGAGTTAGGAAATAAGACTAAAGCTTCTGTTGAGGCAGGTGAGGATCAAGAAGGTTGGGGAGTGTATATGGGTGTTCTGGCTGTTGGGTAGGGAGAAGGCAGTGGCACCCCACTCCAGTACTCTTGCCTGGAAAATCCCATGGACGGAGGAGCCTGGTAGGCTGCAGTCCATGGGGTCGCTAAGAGTCAGACATGACTGAGCGACTTTGCTTTCACTTTTCACTTTAATCCATTGGAGAAGGAAATGGCAACCCACTCCAGTGTTCTTGCCTGGAGAATCCCAGGGACAGGGGAGCCTGGTGGGCTGCCATCTTTGGGGTCACACAGAGTCGGACATGACTGAAGTGACTTAGCAGCAGCAGCTGTTGGGTAAAGGAATGACACTGCTGTTGGGTAAAGGAATGAAGAATGTCTTCTGTGAATCTCCTTTTGCCTTATGGTGCCAGGCAGTCCTATGTGTGACCATAGATAAATTTTTTTTTCCCTATAACAGTTACTTCAAATTTTTGCATTCCTCTCAAGCTCGCAATCTGAACATTGCACTAAGGAGGAGGAGAGGAAGGTATGAACAAATGGGGAATTTTTATCATTGCTTAATAGTGGACCAATTTATAGATAAATGGCTAAGCTTACACATACAGGCCTTAAAATGAATTTCCAACTTCAAACAGTGAGATAAAGCTTGAAGAAAGAAACCCATAGTCTAGATCATTTTTAACCTAGTTGAATTTTTTAAAATGTTACAAGTTCACTGGTTTTTGCTGGTGTACCATCACTCATAATTAGTGTTCATACAGGAACAGGCATTCAGAAATTTCCCCTATTTCTGTTAAGGATGAATTCAGAAGACACCCTTACACGTCCCAGCAAAGAATCTTAAATACGTGTTTTTTTTTTTTGTTTGTTTGTTTACATAAGTTTATTAACAGTGCCTTAAGTACCTTGGTACAATAGCGATCCCAGTGATGAAGTTTTACTGTTTTTCAGTCCTCCCTTCATTCAGAGTTCTAAGATACCATTCCGAAGACAGAATTCATTAAGACAGTTACGTTATTCAAATCATTAAAGGCTTATTTTCATTTTTTGTGCTGCAGTCAGTTCAGGCCATGAAGTTTTACGGCATCCATCAAATAAGAAATCAGGAGAAATGGAGAAATAGCTTCTGTGAGTCTACTTAGGTCTAATTACAGTGCTGGGTATACAAAGGACATTTTTACCACCAAGAATTTCATGAGTGTTATATGAAGGAGTAGTTGATACTGTCTTTAACTGTGATGTCAGTATTTACAAATCTTATGGGAAAAACGAAGGGGAAAAAAAAAGATGGAGATGTAAAGTTTCCAGAAAACGTTTAAAGTATCTTTAGAAATAGCCAAGAAAAAATATGCCCTGATCTAGTCCTGTTGTTCATATAGTGTCTCTAACTCAAACCTTTACCTACTCCAAGACCTTGACATTCCCGTTCTAAAATGCATCTTTAAAAGACTGACTTTTGTGTATACTTTATGAAATTTTAAGTCAAGAACAGTGTATGCTTTACACTCATGTTGAAATAAATTCCTGGGGTTGGGGGGCAACGGACTCTCTTACTCAGAGTTAGTTGATACAGTAATACTATGAGCAAAATAAGGAATTAATACATTTGTCAGTAAGTTTGTATTTCAGAGTCACAAGAACATTTCAGAGCACAATGATTTGTGCAATATGAGTGAGAAAATGGCTTACCATATAACAGATAGTTTGAGGTCAAACTTTTGTATGCCTCTCCCTCTCCAGGGGTCTTCCCAACCCAGGGATCAAACCCAGTCTCCCACACTGCAGGCGGATTCTTTACCAGCTGAGTCACCAGGGAAGCCCGAGAATACTGGAGTGGGTAGCCTATCTCTTCTCCAGCAGATCTTCCCAACCTAGGAATTGAACCAAGGTCTCCTGTCTTGCAGGCGGATTCTTTACCAACTGAGCTACCAGGGAAGCCAGAATTATATATGCCAATTTTTAAATCAAATATCGCATATTTTCACTACCTTATTTGTTTTAATAAGATATATACTTTTTCAGTTGACAGTCCCAAAAGGAAAATAAAAGTGACATGGTTTAATTTTCCTTTTCCATGAAGCACTTCTACATGACTGTGAAACCTTTCCTTAACTTCTGTGCTATACTGTCGTCGTGGCAAACATTTGAGATTTACTGTTATACTGTAATGATTTCTCTTTTCCTTTTTAAATTTTATTTTGGCTGTTCCAGGTCTTAGTTGCAGAGAGGGAAATCTTTGTTGCTGTGTGTATGATCAGAGATCTGATCTGAGCAGAGATCGAACCCCAGGACCCCCACTTTGGGAGCTCAGAGTCTTAGCCACTGGACCACCAGGGAAGTCCCTGTAAGTGGTCACTCTTAGTTCATCATTTTCCTCCTGTGTGGAATGGGGCTGAGTGTTAAATGCGTTAATGATACATTTCAAGCATCAGTATTTGACCTAGTTTGTTTTTATTACTTGAACTGTTATATTCTCTGTGAATCAGGGAACTTTGCTTGATAATTGCGTAGAGTCTCTGACCTTATGGAATTTACTGGCTAGTGATGGGGGAGTATAAGAAAGACTGCAGCATGTCCGCATGCATTTAGTGGGGAGAAGAGCTGGGGGACAGTAGACAAGGAAATCAAAGAATTCAGCCCAACAGTTTTCCTTTTTGGATGCACAGTTTGTTAGTAAGAATTTTCAGATTTTCGTCCACTGTCAGTGATTGGAATAAATTGTACATGCCGTTCCTGGGGTGGAAGTTACTAACACAGCAAGTATGGTAATCCTTCTCATCAGCTCTATGTGGAACCTGAGTGTGCCTGCTTTTATTCCTGGAAGAAACCTGTATTTAGCACTTAAAACTGCTATTTGCTAGCTGGAATGCCCATCTTCAAATAGTGTAGGGTCCAACAAGTTAACCAAATGATTGTGCTAGTGGACATAATTAATGCACAGGAAACTGGGAGTACATGGGAGATGCTTCCAGACTAATTCAGACTGAGGAGTAAGTTGATCAGACATATTTAGCCTTTGAAAAGTCCTTCTTTGGCTCCTAAGTCTCCATTCCTTTTCACTGAACTTAGCACCAAAGTCTCGATCTGGTCTTGGGTAGAGGAGAAAAATTGAAACAGATTTCTTGTGCAACTCATCCCATCCTATTTCTTGGGTATTACTCCAAGTAGAATAGTTATTACTTTCCTAACATTTACTTAGTAGTCTGATGGGAAATAAAGTTTTTCAACAAAGTGTGATACCTTGGTCGAAGATCTAAGATTTAGTCCTTAGTATCCAGAGCCTTTGAAACAGTAACCTCCATTTTTCCTTTTCTGAATATACCACCTAAAAATAAGTATGTGGGAGTAGAAAAAGGGAGAAAAAGGAGGAAGAGGAGGGTGTGCCTTGAGAATCATCATTCTCATCTAAAGTTTAGAATAAGCCATTTTAAAAAAATGATGAGTTAGGATAACGTGATTAATTTTTATGATCATCAGATTTTTCATTTACCAAGGAAAAGGAATTGAAAGTAGATTATGTCTTATATCCACTAGGGGGTAGTGTGAGCCATAAAAATTAAAATTATTTCTCACCGATTAACCTGTTTGATCTTGAATTTGCCTTGTTTGAATAAATTTTTCTCCATGCAGTGTTTTTTAATTGCTATAAGTCATCATTTTCAAATACAGTCTTATGACTGTCACAAACAGTAACACACATTCCTGTCTGTAGTGGTTCAGATGTTGTGACTTTACTCTTTTTTGTGTTTTTGTTGTTGTCTGGCTTGTGGGATCCTAGTTCCCTGACCAGGGATTGAACCTTTGCCCTTTGGAGTAAAAGCACCCAGTGTTAACCACTGCAGCACCAAGGACTTACCCTGACATTACTTGTTTGTGAAGATTTTTCTGAGGGGAAAACAGGGCTTCCCTAGTGGCTTAGACGCTAAAGAATCCACCTGCAGTGTGGGAGACCTGGGTTTGATCCCTGGGTTGGGAAGATCCCCTGGAGGAGGGCATGGGAACCCGCTCCAGTATCCTTGTCTAGAGAATTGCCATGGACACCGGATCCTGGTGGGCACGACTGATGGACTGAGCACACCCAGGGATCCTTGGAAGTTTCTCTACCAAATTTTACTCACTATATGAAATTAAGTTATTCTCTATGACCTGTAAGTACAATTATTATGTAACAGGATTGTCTTCTGCTTCACTGTCCTGTGTGGTAGCTACTAGCGTCATGCGTAGATTGTAGTTGAAAGGTGGCTAGTTCAAATTGATATGTGCTCTAAGTATAAGCCACACACTGGATTTTGAAGACTAAGTATGAAAAAAGATTATAAGCTATGTCAGTAAGTTTTACATTGGTTATATGTTGAAATGCTATTTTGACTATATTGGGTGAAATAAAACATTACAATTAATTTTATCTTTTTCTTTTTACCACGTTACTTTTTAATGTGGCTACTAGAAAATTTTAAATTACACGTGTGGCTCATATTGTAGTTCTTGGCAACAGCACTGCTGTAGAGAAAAGCATTCACTGACCATTTTTGTCATGATATACCTCTGCCTGGCGTGATTTATAAGGAAGTAATACAGTGAGGAAGTTGAGCACAGCTTTGTTTTGCTTCCTAAGGCAGCTAGAATACATATGGTCACTTCTCTAACGAGACATATGTGTTTCTAAAATTTATTGTGTTAATAAGCAAAATCATATGGTAAAAATCATAGGGCTCATGGATAAAATGTTAGGGGCATAATACTCAAAAAACGTTGGTTATGTTTTTTAAATGCCCACTTAAATGTCAAGGGTGAACTTGCAGATGCCCTCAAGTAATTTATAATTGTCTTTATAATGAAAAATTGATCTTTGCTCTATTGATAATCTCCCCAAAGAATTCCCTATTAACATTTTAGAGTCATTTAAAGATATAGCGACAGATTGCAGTAGACAGAGTAGGCATCATTGAGGCATTTCTCATTTTATGACTTAACGATAAGAAATTGATGAGTTATTTAGTATACTCAGATCTTCAGTTCAGTTCAGTTGCTCAGTCGTATCCGATTCTTTGCAACCCCATGAATCAGATCTTAGATGAGTTAAAAGATTCACAATTGCAGTTTTGTATTTCAGAGAATATTCTAAATGGGAAAAAATCTAAAAATCTAATTGCTATAGGTTGGGGGTTTACTTGCGAAGTGTGTTAGTCTCTTAGTTGTGTCGGACTCTTTGCAACCCTGTGGACTGTAGCCTGCCAGGTTCTTCTGTTCACTGGGTTCTTCAGGCAAGAATACTGGAGTGGGTTGCCATTCCCTTTTCCAGGGGATCTTCCCGACCCAGGGATTGAACCCCGGATCTCCTGCGTTGCAGGCAAATTCTTTACCGTCTGAGCCATTAAGAGGTGTATATATGAATAGTTACTAAATGGGGCAACTTTTCACACATGCGGATTACCACTCTTTCTAAAAATACTGTTACCTAAAATTTTACTGTACATAATTCATTACCACAGAACGTGTGAGACCTTATACTATTTCATAGTGAAGTGAAAGTTGCTCAGTCGTGTCCAACTCTGCAACCCCATGGACTGTAGCCTGCCAGGCTCCTCTGTCCATGGAATTCTCCAGGCCAGAATACTGGAGTGGGTAGCTATTTACCTTCTCCAGGGAATCTTCCCAATGCAGGGATCGAACCCAGGTCTCCCGCATTGCAGGCAGATTCTTTACCAGCTGAGCCACCAGGGAAGTGTACACACATTATTATTGAATCTGAAAACAGGAGAACTCCTAATTAATGGAGTTTAGTGTTCTTGTTTACAATGGTGTCATTCTGGGATTAGTTCTTTGAGTCCCAATAGAGCTATTGATAATCCGATCAATTTGGTGTTATTTAATTCCTTAGAAAGTATTTGTAGCATGAACTGCTGTATGCCTTTGGTAAAATGAGATATTTTCCTTGAGACCTAATCTTGTTGCCACTTAAATTCATATTCTGCTTTTATGTACTTCCCTTTCTATTTTTTAGTAACCAGTTTTCTAAACATAGTCTACATTACTTTCTATTTTGCCTGGATTTTCTAAACATAGTCTACATGACTCCCTATGTTGCATGGTCTAACTTGAGTTATGCTTGAGATTCAGTCCCAGGATTGCTTTTAAACAGATAGGATCACAAAGTGCAACTAAAAGTCACTCTGTTTTCTTTAAAAACGAATACTGCTATTTGATAAATCTTGAAACTCGTTTCTGTGCTTTGCGCTTACCCTGTATTATTTTTGAGTTGGTTATGTGTAGACTGGCCTTAGGCGTCTTCATTTGTCAAGTCGTTTTTCAGTGTTATCTCATAGCAATTCTACGTAAGAGGTGATGTTCACTATATACTAGCTGAGGAAGCTGAAGCTCAGAGCAGTGTAAATTTCTGCAGAAATGTAGTTAAGTGAGGCAGTAATAATTTGAACCTGTTGTTTCTAAGACTTGAAGAATACTTCGCTGTCTTTCTGCCAAAGGATAGTATAAAACTAGGATGTGTCTCAAGTTAACCGTGTGTGAGCAGTAGCAGAAGGATTTTAGTTCCTACCCAGTTTTTGCCCTTTTAGGGGAAAAAATCGACAGTTTCTGTGGGGGAGAGTTGTTCCGTTTGGTTTGGGTTTTATTCTTTTTTTCCTCCTGTAATTTATGCTGTGGGTTTGGGAAATCAGTGCTGTGTAGTCAAATAATTATGCGCAGGTATTCATTATATCAAAATTTATTAGAACTTGAGAGCACATTAAAAACTATTTCAAAAAGTTTTGCATACCCAAGAGCTTATTCTAGAATGTGTTCTGATTAAATCTGATACATGATCAGGTCACATGATACATTTAATATGTATTTTCTTAAGAAAGAGTGTCTGATTTTGAGGGTGAACTGAAGATGAGGAAGGGAAGCTCCATCCGCCTCTGATGATTGTACTGAGTGATTTTGAACCTATTTTCAGATGTGATCTTGGAGGTTTTTCTGGCAGCTTTTTATAGCTTTGAATAGAGCTGCTACTATTTTGTGTAACCAGGGAGTGGTGTTTTGGGACTCTTGGACCCCAGCTTTTTTCCCCCAGCCTCTCTCTTGATGACTTTCTAAAAATATGAAGAATTGGGATAAAACAAAAGGAGGATGGAGGTGAGGAGTCAAAATTCAAGGAATTTTACCATCCACTTTTCTCATTCCTTTACGCCTAATATTCATCCTAATATCTTTACTTTTTCTCCTAAAAGTGAAGACCAGACTCCTGTTCTAGTTACATTTTGGAAGACTTCCTAAGATGGGAGGCTTCTGTATTGCCTTTTGAGATTTTTAATGCTCCAAAAATGTTTGACTTTGTTTGAATCTAAAGAATATTTTGCTGAAAGTAGTTTATAGCATTTCAGTTTTTTATTTGCTCTGGCATTGGAATGATTAAAATCAAGCAAGCCAGTCTTGAAGCATCACTCTAAATGGCTATGAGTTTTGGAAAAGAATTTGATTTTATACAACTGCATCTTATGACTATTTCAGTGTATAACTGTACTAACAGAGAAATCTTTTCTAGTATATGCATTACAGGCTGTAGAATGAAGTAGTGTAAGGTGTATAATTTTTAAGTGAAGGCAGTAGAGTATTCTCATTCATTGTTTTTCATATCCAGAAGCTTCAATACTGCAGTGTTCTAAGTCTTTTTGACTACACATACATATTCAAAATGTTGAAAATGTATCGTGCACTCAGTTGCTCAGTCGTGTCTGACTTCCTGTGACCCTGTGGATTGTAGCTGGCCAGGCTCTTCTGCCCATGGGATTCTGCAGGCAAGGCTACTGAAGCCATTCCCTTCTCCAAGGGATGAAGAGTTGATCCCTCTGCATCTCCTCCATTGGCAGGTAGATTCTTTACCACTGAGCCGCCAGGAAAGAGCTGAAAATGTACTGCTAATGCATAATTGACTGGAGATACATCAGTACAGTTTTAGAGGGTGATACAATTAACATTACCATGGGAAGTTGTTAGAGCTTAAACTTCATCAAGAGTTCATTATACAACTTCTGGTCGTTGTTATCATTCACATTTTATTCTGTTAGGTTTTTGTTCCAACCTTGTGTTATATTAGAAACATAAAATTTTCAAAACAGATGCATCACAAAATTTTGAGTGAAGAGTTTTCTAGTGAATTTTATGTAGATGTTTCTCTTGTCAGCCTAGCGACATGTATACTAATGTCTCAGAAGATGATCGTTCTTCAGAATATAGTTCTGATTAAGAGGATATGAATATTAGACCAACAAAAAGAAAACCTTAGTGATTGATTCTGATACAGAAAGTGAAAATGAAACTCACATTGCAGGAGTGAGCACTTTTGCTTAAATAGAAGAGTGGACCGAAGGAATTTCATGAAAACTATAAGACTTTTCAGCCATGTCAGTTGTAACTATTGAATGTAATAACCTGCATAGTGTTAGTGAAATAATTAACTTTTGGCCAGCCAAGAGAAAAATCACCAGTCACAGGCATTAGTTTCTGCAAAAATCCCCTGGTCAATAATGCGCTAATATATAAAACTGTACATGCTATTGTCAGTTTGTGTATTGAATATTAACATTTTTCTGACTATTTATAAATATAGATTATTTCTCCTTGTACCTGAGTGGATTCTTTTTCTTGTGTGCATCCTGCTTTGAATAAAAACTGCTTTAATGTTAAAGATGGACTTTCTGATGATTTATTCCTTTTTCTTTGTATCATTAAATAGATTCATGATTCAGCAAGTGTTTATGGAACATCTATAGTACTGCGCACTGTTCCAAAGCTGAGGATTCAGCAGTAAATGCAACAAACACAAATCCACCCCTTCCGAACAAAATAAGAGAGAGATAGTAGTTTAGAGTCCTAGAGATAAACTATGTAGGGGTTGAGAAGGAGCAGGGCTAGAGGGAGGGTGTGGGATAGGGTGGAAAGGTGTTTGTAGATTCAATTATGGAGGCTTCACTGAGAAAGCACATCTGAATGGAGATCTTGGGATCTGAGGGAGTGAACACTTAGTGGAGTTCAGTTCAGTTGCTCAGTCGTGTCCGACTCTTTGCAGCCCCATGGGCTGCAGCACACCAGGCCTACCTGTTCATCACCAACTGCTGGAGTTTACTGCAAGTCATATCCATGGATCAGTAATGCCATCCAACCATCTCGTCCTTTGTCATCCCCTTCTCCTCCCACCTTCAATCTTTCCACCTTCAATCTTTCAATCTTTACAGTGAGTCAGTTCTACCCATCAGGTGGCCAAAGTATTGGGAGTTTCAGCTTCAACGTCAATTCTTCCAATGAATATTCAGGACTGATGTCCTTTAGGATGGACTGGTTGGATCTCCTGGCAGTCCAAGGGACTCTCAAGAGTCTTCTCCAACACCACAGTTCAAAAGCGTCAATTCTTTGGCACTCAGCTTTCTTTATAGTTCAATTCTCACATCCATACGTGACCACTGGAAAAGCCATAACCTTGATTAGATTGACCTTTGTTGACAAAGTAATGTCTCTGCTTTTTAATATGCTGTCTAGGTTGATCATAACTTTCCTTCCAAGGAGTAAGTGTCTTTTCATTTCATGGCTGCAAACACCATCTGCAATGATTTTGGAGGCCCCCCCACCCCCAAATAAAGTCAGCTACTGTTTCCCCATCTGTTTGCCATGAAGTGATGGGACCGGATGCCATGATCTTCGTTTTCTGAATGTTGAGCTTTAAGCGAACTTTTTCATTCTCCTCTTTCACTTTCATCAAGAGGCTCTTTAGTTCTTCGCTTTCTGCCATAAGGGTGGTGTCATCTGCATATCTGAGGTTATCAATATGTCACCCGGCAATCTTGATTCCAGCTTGTACTTCATCCAGCCCAGCGCATCTCATGATGTGCTCTGCATATAAGTTAAATAAGCAGGGTAACAATATACAGCCTTGATGTACTCCTTTCCTGATTTAGAACCAGTCTGTTGTTCCATGTCCAGTTCTAACTGTTGCTTCCTGACCTGCATATAGGTTTCTCAAGAGGCAGGTCAAGTGGCCTGGTATTTCCATCTCTTGAAGAATTTTCCACAGTTTATTGTGTTCCACACAGTCAGAGGCTTTGGCATAGTCAATAAAGCAGAATAGATGTTTTTCTGGAACTCTCTTGCTTTTTCTATGATCCAGCGGATGTTGGCAATTTGATCTCTGGTTCCTCTGCCTTTTCTAAAACCAGCTTGAACATCTGGAAGTTCACAGTTCAAGGACTGTTGAAGCCTGGCTTGGAGAATTATGAGCATTACCTTACTAGCATGTGAGATGAGTGCAATTGTGCGGTAGTTTGAGCATTCTTTGGCATTGCCTTTCTTTGGGATTGAAATGGAAACTGACCTTTTCCAGTCCTGTGGCCACTGCTGAGTTTTCCAAATTTGCTAGCATATTGAGTGCAGCACTTTCGCAGCATCATCTTTTAGGATTTGAAATAGCTCAACTGGAATTCCATCACCTCCACTAGCTTTTGTTTGTAGTGATGCTTTCTAAGGCCCACTTGACTTCACATTCCAGGATGTCTGGCTCTAGGTGAGTGATCACACCATCGTGATTATCTGGGTCATGAAGATCTTTTTTGTACAGTTCTTCTGTGTATTCTTGCCACCTCTTCTTAATATCTTCTGCTTCTGTTAGGTTCATACCATTTGTGTCCTTTGTTTTGCCCGTCTTTGCATGAAATGTTCCCTTGGTGTCTCTGATTTTCTTGAAGAGATTTCTAGTCTTTCCCATTCTCTTGTTTTCCTCTATTTCTTTGCACTGATCACTGAGGAAGGCTCTCTTACCTCTCCTTGCTATTCTTTGGAACTCTGCATTCAAATGGGTATATGTTTCCTTTTCTTCTTTGCTTTTTGCTTTTCTTCTTTTCACAGCTATATGTAAGGCCTCCTCAGACAGCCATTTTGCTTTTTTGCATTTCTTTTTCTTGAGGATGGTCTTGATCCATCCCCTGTACAGTGTCATGAACTTCCGTCCATAGTTCATCAGGCACTCTGTCTATCAGATCTAATCCCTTGAATCTGTTTCTCACTTCCACTGTATAATCATAAGGGATTTGATTTAGGTCATACCTGAATGGTCTAGTGGTTTTCCCTACTTTCTTCAATTTAAGTCTGAATTTGACAATAAGGAGTTTATGATCTGAGCCACAGCCAGCTCCTGGTCTTGTTTTTACTGACTGTATAGAACTTCTCTATCTTTGGCTGCAAAGAATATAATCAATCTGATGTCGGTATTGACCATCTGGTGATGTCCATGTGTAGAGTCTTCTCTTGTGTTGTTGGAAGAGGGTGTTTGCTATGACCAGTGCGTTCTCTTGGCAAAACTGTATTAGCCTTTGCCCTGCTTCATTCTGTACTCTAAAGCCAAATTTGCCTATTAATCCAGGTGTTCCTTGACTTCCTACTTTTGCATTCCAGTCCCCTATACTGAAAAGGACATCTTTATTGGGTGTTAGCTGTAGAAAGTCTTGTAGGTCTTCATAGAACCGTTCAACTTCAGCTTCTTCAGCATTACTGGTCATGGCGTAGACTTGGATTACCATGATATTGAATGGTTTGCCTTGGAAACGAACAGAGATCATTCTGTTGTTTTTGAGATTGCATCCAAGGACTGCATTTTGGACTCTTTCATTGCCTATGAGGGCTACTCCATTTCTTCCAAGGGATTCTTGCTCACAGTAGTAGATACAATGGTCTGAGTTAAATTCACCCATTCCAGTCCATTTTAGTTTGCTGATTCCTAGAATGTTGATGTTCACTCTTGCCATCTCCTGTTTGACCACTTCCAATTTGCCTTGATTCATGGACCTGACATTCCAGGTTCCTATGCAATATTGCTCCCTACAGCATCGGACCTTGCTTCTATCACCAGTCACATCCACAGCTGGGTATTGTTTTTGCTTTGGCTCCATCCCTTCATTCTTTCTGGAGTTATTTCTCCACTGATCTCCAGTANGTTTGACCACTTCCAGTTTGCCTTGATTCATGGACCTGACATTCCAGGTTCCTATGCAATATTGCTCCCTACAGCATCGGACCTTGCTTCTATCACCAGTCACATCCACAGCTGGGTATTGTTTTTGCTTTGGCTCCATCCCTTCATTCTTTCTGGAGTTATTTCTCCACTGATCTCCAGAACCATATTGGGCACCTACCAACCTGGGGAGTTCATCTTTCAGTGTCCTCCTATCTTTTTGCCTTTTAATTCTGTTGATGGCGTTCTCAAGGCAAGAATAGTGAAGTGGTTCGCCATTCCACTTAGGGAAAAAAGAATGCAAAGCTCCTGAGGGAGGAGTATGCATGACAGGTTGAAGAAGCACGAAGCAGCTAGTCTTGCTTTAACAAAGCAGATGAGGAGGGCGGTGAGAGTTGGGAACCATAGCTGAAGATGACTAAGAGGTAGGTGGAATAAATGCATTCTTTTCTGGTGGAGGTTATAAGGACTTGGATTTTTTAAAGGTCTGTGGAATACAGACTAGGTAGGGGCTGGGAGACTTAAGGTCAGAAGCAGGCAGAATAAGTTAGCTGGCTGTTGCAGCCTGCTGGGTGAGAAATGGTGGGGCTTGGATCAGAGGTTAGTAATGGAGTGGTGATCAGAAGCTTAGCTGTGTCCAGTCATGGGCAGATTCTGAAGTTTAAGGCAACGAGATTTGCTGATCAGATTGGATGGGTGAGGTATGAAGGAACTGGATCAGTTGGAAGGATGGATTTCTGATTGACTTAAGGAATGCTCTGAGGAGGAGCAGGTTAAGGGTGGGGAAGGTCATCCTAAGTTTGGGATGGTTACTAGAGATTCAAGAGTAGCTGTCTAGCACAGGCTTATGAATAGGAGCATGATTCAGGGAGAAATCTCTGCAGAATATGCATTTGGGGAGGCTTCATACATGGAGTGGATTGATTATTTAAATTCGTCAGACTAGCTGAGATCACTGTGGAGTGTAGGCAGAGTAGAAGACCTCAGACAGAGCCCTGGTGCCCTTCTATAGTGAGTGTTGGCATGAGATTGATACCATGCATCTAGGCAGAAAGCCAGGAGAGAGTGGCTGCAGGAGCTGGATAAAGCCTTCCAAGGAGAGCACAAACCAGCTGGTTAAGATGGTGCTTTTAAGTCAGTTAAGATGAAGGTTCAACCATGTGGGACTCATTGACGACCTCAACAAGCAAGCTGGCAGCTAAAGCCTGCTTCGAGAGTTGTGTTCAAGACCAGAGCAGAGGAGGGAAGTTGGAGACACGCAAGTTTAGATGACTTTCAAAGAGGAGGAAAGCAGTGGGGCAGCAGTGGGGGCGGGGGGCGTCGACTCAAGTCAGGGTCATTTCCTTCCCCCTCTTTTTTTTTTTTTTTTTTTTTTGAGAAGTTACAGTAGCTTTGTACAGTTTGGGGAAAATCCAATAGAGGGGAAATGGTGATTGAAGAGAGGAAGGCAATGCTAGAACAATGTCCTTGAGGAGGTGAGGAGATAAGATCTAAAGGAGAGGTTGGTCTTAGTGCAGAGTGACAGTCCTTTCACCCTTAGGAACGGAAGGAAAGGTGCAGAGCACCTGGACCCACGGATGCAGGCTGATGTGCAGACGCGGCAGTGAGAGCTTCAGGAGGGTTTCTGTTTTCTCCTGTAATACAAAACAGAGTTGTCAGCCCAAAGTGAAGACGTGGATGGAGACATTGGAGGTTGGCAGCCAAAAAATGTTCAGTTAATTAGGAGAGGGAGAAACATGGAAAAGAGAACTAATGATATTGTTGGGGGAGCAGTAAGGGTCCATTTGAGGTTGGTTCATTTTCGATTTTAGAGACTAATCAGCTTGGAGACTAGCTGATCTCCAGCCCTGTTTAAGTGCCTCAGCACTTGTACTTCCTTTGTTCCATTAGATTTTTCAGAGGGGAGATTTTCAGTGACTTTAAAAACTAGTTTTGCTTTTTAAACAGCTTGGTTTTGGTTAAGTTTAAACAGAGCAGGTTACCTTACTTGTGTAGTAATCCTATTGTCATTTTCTTTTTTTTCCCTTTTCTTTCCCGTGGGTATAAGATCAATTTCATTAGTCTAATCTTATTCTCCACATATTTGTAGACATTTGTAGCTGCAGTTGTACATGATGTCATCGGTATTTGCTGGCTGTTGCTGTCAGCTGCTTATGATGATTCATGTTGTTTTCTTTGAACTTCATTTTTTGAGAAGTTACAGTAGCTTTGTACAGTTTGGGGAAAATCCAATAGAGGGGAAATGGTGATTGAAGAGAGGAAGGCAATGCTAGAACAATGTCCTTGAGGAGGTGAGGAGATAAGATCTAAAGGAGAGGTTGGTCTTAGTGCAGAGTGACAGTCCTTTCACCCTTAGGAACGGAAGGAAAGGTGCAGAGCACCTGGACCCACGGATGCAGGCTGATGTGCAGACGCGGCAGTGAGAGCTTCAGGAGGGTTTCTGTTTTCTCCTGTAATACAAAACAGAGTTGTCAGCCCAAAGTGAAGACGTGGATGGAGACATTGGAGGTTGACAGCCAAAAAATGTTCAGTTAATTAGGAGAGGGAGAAACATGGAAAAGAGAACTAATGATATTGTTGGGGGAGCAGTAAGGGTCCATTTGAGGTTGGTTCATTTTCGATTTTAGAGACTAATCAGCTTGGAGACTAGCTGATCTCCAGCCCTGTTTAAGTGCCTCAGCACTTGTACTTCCTTTGTTCCATTAGATTTTTCAGAGGGGAGATTTTCAGTGACTTTAAAAACTAGTTTTGCTTTTTAAACAGCTTGGTTTTGGTTAAGTTTAAACAGAGCAGGTTACCTTACTTGTGTAGTAATCCTATTGTCATTTTCTTTTTTTTCCCTTTTCTTTCCCGTGGGTATAAGATCAATTTCATTAGTCTAATCTTATTCTCCACATATTTGTAGACATTTGTAGCTGCAGTTGTACATGATGTCATCGGTATTTGCTGGCTGTTGCTGTCAGCTGCTTATGATGATTCATGTTGTTTTCTTTGAACTTCATGTTTTATAAGGTAAATAGAAACCCTTTGAGAGATTGGAGAGGTTCTTTTATATCCAATTCCAAGAAGTAAATTTCTCTAATTTTTATTTTGGTGTTTAGCAAAATGGTATTTGTTTCACAAATGTGTTATGTTTTTCTGTTGTAGGAAACCCAGCGTTTGCTGGCAGAACCAGTTCCCGGCATTAAAGCAGAACCAGATGAGAGCAACGCCCGTTATTTTCATGTGGTCATTGCCGGCCCTCAGGATTCCCCCTTTGAGGGAGGGACTTTTAAACTTGAACTATTCCTTCCAGAAGAATACCCGATGGCAGCCCCTAAAGTACGTTTCATGACCAAAATTTATCACCCTAATGTAGACAAGCTGGGAAGAATATGTTTAGATATTTTGAAAGGTAAGTGTTATCTTTATCATCGTATGCTGTTAAGATTTTTTCCTTTTTTCTCGTAAACATTCCGTTTTGAGAATCTGAATATTATAATCTTACCTTATATGAAGACTGCAGAAGTATGGGAGGGAAACACAGCAGCTCTGGGGCTGTTGTTTTCATGCATGGTCATTCTGGGCCTGTTGCCTTTGTAGATAAGTGGTCCCCAGCACTGCAGATCCGCACAGTTCTGCTATCGATCCAGGCTTTGTTAAGTGCTCCCAATCCAGATGATCCATTAGCAAATGATGTAGCGGAGCAATGGAAGACCAATGAAGCCCAAGCCATAGAAACAGGTATTTAATATGCATTCTCCTCATACCACTTCCACCTGTACCACAGTTTTTCTGGGGGGGTCGTGTCTTGCTCTCCTTGAGGGGTCTTAGGTCCCAGTTCAGAGATCGAACCCAGGCCATGGCAGTAAAAGTGTCAGGTCCTAACCGCTGAACTGCCAGGGAATTCCTGTGTATCACCTTTTCAAAAGCTTTTAGTTTTAACCAGAAAAAGAAGAGATTCGTTAAAAGGAGATCAGATCTCTCTTAATAGTATGTAAATAACCTCTTAGCAAAAGATTTTCAGGTTCCATCTTATGGTCCACTACATGGCTCCCAGAGTTAAAGAGGAGCAGTAGTTGGGAGATCTTGGACTGTTGTCTAAACTACACACGATTTAACAAACGTCTGAGTGCCTGCCATTCATTTAGCAATATGTGAATATAATGGAAGACCTTTAAACTTCCTTGAGCTGTTTTTGCAATCTGTTTGATTAAATTAAACTATGTGTCCATTTATAGTTAGAGAGTTTGAAAGCAATAAGCTTCTTGCTACAAATTTTAACAATTAAGGAGGAGCATCATATGAGAAAGGAAGGAGACAACTCTTTTCATCCTTTAGAATTTTGTAGAACTTTTGAATTCCATTGTAATGTTTTGGTAATTAGATGTATAGACAGTCTTTTTGCCCTGACCTAGATTATAGAAAATGACATGAATTTAAGAAATTATAGCATGCTGTTTTCATAATTAACTTAATTGTTTGTTTACTTTGTATAGAATTTGGAAAGGAACATATTGAACTTAAGTAATAATCACGTTTGTTTTTGTCTACAGCTAGAGCATGGACTAGGCTATATGCCATGAATAATATTTAAATCGATTCGATCGTCAAGTGTGCATCACTTCTCCTGTTCTGCCAAGACTTCTTCCTTTTTGTTTGCATTTAATGGACACAGTCTTAGAAACATTACAGAATAAAAACCCAGACATCTTCAATCCTTTGGTGATTAAATGCACATTAGCAAATCTATGTCTTGTCCTGATTCACTGTTGGAAAGCATGAGCAGAGGCTAGAAGTATCATCTGGATTGTTGCGAAGTGTTTAAAGCAGTGGCCCCCTCTGCTTTTATTCATTTCCCCCATCATGGTTTAAGCATAAAGCACTGTGAATGAAGGTAGTTGTCAGGGTTAGCTGCAGGGCTGTGGGTGTTTTTCTTTATTTTATTGTTGTTATTTTTTTTTGGTTGGGGGGAAGGTAGTTTTATTTTAATTTTATGGGCTCCTTTCCCCGTTTTTATGGTGATCTAATTGCATTGGTTAAAAGCAGCTAACCAGTTCTTTAGCATATGCTCTCTAGCCAAGTCTAACTTTATTTAGACGTTGTAGATGGATGTTGTTATTTTTTTTTGGTTGGGGGGAAGGTAGTTTTATTTTAATTTTATGGGCTCCTTTCCCCGTTTTTATGGTGATCTAATTGCATTGGTTAAAAGCAGCTAACCAGTTCTTTAGCATATGCTCTCTAGCCAAGTCTAACTTTATTTAGACGTTGTAGATGGACAAGCTTGATTGTTCGAACCAAAATGGGAACATTAAATAGACATCACAGCCCTCACTAATAACATTGTGACCTTGCTGTCAAGTGTAGAATTCTCCCTTCAAGAAAAAGCTTGTGACCATTTTGTATGGCTTGTCTGGAAACTCCTGTAAATCTTATGTTTTAGTAAAATATTTTTTTGTTATTCTACTTTGCCTTTGTACAGTTTCTTTTACTGGGTTTATTTCATTTTCCCAATGTGACAATCGTATTTAAAAATTAAAACTGATGGAACATTCTGTTTTGATCTTCACCATCTGACAAGTTGAATGGCCAAATTTTGCCAATCTCTTTTCACTGATGCAGATTTGTGTTAAGATACATCACTGAATGAAGTATTTATAAGCTGGCCCTGAGCATGCCTAAAACATCAGTATGTGATTTTTTTTTTTACCTCCTAGAAATTTGAAATAAATGTGTGTGTGTTGTCTGACTGGTTAGGCGGTCATTGGTGTCTTGCCGCAGTGTTTGGAAATCACTGTTCGGGATAGTCACAGCACAGCCACCTCAGTGACTGACTTCGTGTGGGACTTCTGCGTGTGCCACAGTTGTGTCTGGCATTTGGGCTATGACCTTGCTCTTAGTTCTTGTCTCAAAACTTCGTGTGTGACCACTGTTATTAGAAAACAGCAGTCTCGTAATCACTTGGGGTTTGCTGAGGCGTTTATCAGTCTTTCTTGCAGACCTGCTGAGCAGATCTCAAGCAGTCAGCTTGCATAAGCATCATCAGAAAGGTTTCTTCCTTAGAGGGCATCAGATCCTCAGTTAATGATTCTTACCGTCATCCCTGTAATATTTGGTGCGGGAGCGCCTTTTATTCTTTAATTTGATAATCTGCAATTATCTGCATTGACAGAGTTCTTCCCTACCACAAAGCTGTTCTTTCCCACCTTTCCATATCTAATGCCTAAGTCTTGTTATTTTAAGACATTAATGTAGTCAGTCATAAATAAGTATGTAAATGTTAACCTGTGGGTTGGAACCTTTGTCTCTTGGAGTTTAAGGTAATGGATATTGTAGCCCATCTGCATTTCCCCCACTCTTATTCTCATACCTTCTGGAGTTTCTTCAGAATGTGGTGTATTTTATTGTGCTCCTATGTAAGATGAAGAATATCTATTAAAATTACATTTTCAACATACAAAAGTTTTTGATGACTGGTAACTGGTATCCTTCAATAAATGCGTTGCTTGGAAACAAATGTTAGTTTAATTCAGAGTAAAATTGTTCATAACCAAATATTATAAATTTAAAAGCTTAACAGCAGTTGTCATTTGTAACAATTGTTGATCTTTTTAGAGGTTGTCTTACAGCTAAGGGAACTGAATCTCATTCTGGGGCCAAAATGAGTGAACACTCAAGCAGTTGAATAGAGATTAGTTTTATTTATTGCAGGTGGCATTGCTCAGATGATAGCTAGTATGACATAGTGATTTATAAAATTCCAGATTTAAATCTATTGATCCACAAAAATGTATCTAAAATAAGACTCTGATGTCTACTGAGTTTTTGAGTTATAGAAGTAGAAATATGTGAATTCCTCATTTCACGGCAACGTGTTTTTTTCCTTTGTAAATTTGATAAGAGCCCTTATGGTTTTGATAATACTTGCTTCCCCAACCAGTGGGATGAAACAAGAGCCAGTGTGTTGGCTGGGAGTTCTTAGAATTTAAAGGGCTCTGGGAGAGGCCAAGCTAGAGTTTGAAAACTGGTAGCAACATCTGGCTTTGGGCCTATTTTCCTTGGCCCTCACGGCGTGGTTGGTTAAAACATTTTGAATTCAATGCTGACATTTTAGAAGAACTGGGAGAGTCGCGTGAGAATCTAGAATTCTGGTAACTTGAATGATCTAAAGTTCTGACAACAGGAAGACGTGACCTGCCTTATGCAAGGCACCTGCTGGGAGGAGCTGAGTAGTAGCCTTCCTAAGATGAGCTTGTCATTCTTCTACTAAGTGATTCTCAGGCCGGTTAGAATCCCCTCCCAGCCCACCTGCTCCTCTCTGTAATCCTTTTCCCTGGTAAGCCTTTGACTTTGTAACTCCTTAGCTTATGGATGCACTACTGTTTGTCAGGGGTGATTAGGTGAATGGGACTGGCATAGGCTGTTCCCTCGTGGACCTCCTCATCTAATGAGGGATGCGGGTGGGGCACATGGACAAAGCAGTGGCAGCTCTGATGGAGAGGGGAAGTACGCGCTTGGGAGGGACTGCTCTCCTGGATTCAATACCTCCAGGCAGGGGACCAGCTTGTGCAGAGCCCTGGGAGAGGAGGAGAATCTGAGTATATTGATAAATCTGGAGGGGTTGACATTACGTTTTTCATGTGATTTTTAAATTTTGTCGTCTCCTTTGCTGTGATTTACTTCCATGCTAGTTAGTGTTGGTCTGCTCAGAAGCTGCCTAATGAGATCTTAGATTTGAGATATGTATAACTTAAACCATGCTGTAGACCAAGAACATACTTTAATACAAAATTTCAGAAGCATTTAAAAATAAACACAATACTGAAAAAAGCCATAGGTGCTATGCTTTAGCACTAGTAAAGGAGAGTATGGGGTGGGAAATCCTGTAAAACATTAACACAGTTTTAGCTAAATGGTATGGAAACAATAGGAATTGGCTACTTAACTCTAGCCACATCAACTTTTTGTTAGTTGCAGTTGCAAAAGTTTAAAAATACAGCCTTATCTACAAAAGCTGGCCAAAAGAAAAAGGTAAAATGCCATGATTATAGGGCAGCTAATTCAACAATCTATTTTAAAAAATGTAATTTCATTGGAATAATGTATTTTGGGACTGGGGGCAACATTTCATTTAACCGTGCAGCATGCGCTTAGTTTAAGAAATTATATTGGGGGTTATTTTTAAATGACTTAATGATCATAAAAACAAAACATGTTGAATGTAATAACTTGGAATATTAAGAATAAAAATCTGTACACCACCACCCAGACTGATGATATTTGTTTCCTTAACTATATCTTCCACCCCCTGCGTTAATTTCCTTTTTTTTTTTTTATCATTGAGGTCAGAAATCAGGAGGATTTGTTCCAAGAGTTGGTTTTGCTACATCTTTACCTTACAAAATTGGACAAGTTCCCCATTGGCTGCAAAACTGGGATTTGGACTAAAATTTTCCTTGTTAAGTATAAAACTCAACCTGAAGAGTCTGGGTCCTTCCTCCTCCTGGCAATTCATCTTTGCTCCCGTTAGCTGATTTAATTTGATATGTGCCAGTTGTAGCATTTCAAGTGTATGAATGCAGACTTGCTAATAACCAAGCTGAGCATCTGTGGACTTTATGTAGTTTCTGATTGGTTGGAGAAGCATATGGTAAGTGCCTGGATATTTAGACCTTACTGTCTCTTGTAGCAGAGCAACAACTGAATCCCATGATCTTGTAAAAGTTTATTCATGGTGCTCTTTAATGAGCTTTAACATTTTCTGCTAATCACTTTTACCTATGGGACAAAAAAGCTTTAGAAATATGAGAGACTTGATAGCTCAGGTTCCCTATTGTGGAATAACTAGCGCATTTCCGTTTTATATATTCCTGATCCATACTCACCCACCATGTGACTCCTATTGAAATAAATAGTTCATGATCTAGATTGTTGTGGTTCAGTCTCTCAGTCATGCCTAAGTCTTTGCGACCCCGTGGACCCCAGGCACGCCAGGCTTCCCTGTCCCTCGCTCTCTCCCTTAGTCTGCTCAGACTCGTGTCCATTGAGTCGATGGTGCCATCCAGCCATCTCATAAAAATGGAACACTTGATGAAATTGCGTGTCGTTAGTAAATTCCAGTAGCTCTATAAGCTTCATTATAATCTAGTAAGTTCACAAAGTATACTGGTTCATGTTCAGAGTAGACTACTCAAGAAGACAACAGATCTGTCAAGCAGCTGAGACGTGATAGGTTGGTTGCACCAGATTTCAAGTTGGTGCTCTTTTCCTTATATTTTGGCAGGAAGTATTAGAACTGTGAGTAACCAAAGGAGTAGGACCAAATGGTTGCAATCCGTGTTGTTCATTCTGAAGCAGTAAATATTTTGGGCTTTCCAGGCCATGGGTCTGTCTGAGTTACTCAGCTCTGCCAGTGTGGTGAGAAGACATCCATAGACAATTATAAACAAATGGGCATGCTGTTCTCTGCTCTGACAAAACTTTAGTTTTCATGTCAGAGTATTTTTTCCCCAACTACTGAAAATGTGAAAAGCATTCCAAGTTTGTGGAATATACAAAAACAGACTGGGGTCTCCATTTGGCTTTTGGGAGAAGGAAGTGGGAACCCACTCCAGTATGCTTGCTTCTTGCCTGGAAAATCCCATGGACAGAGGAGCCTGGCAAGCTAGTCCATAGGGTCACAAAGTCAGACACAACCGAGCACGCGTGCACCAGGCTGAGTTAAGCCCTACTTGACAGTGACTGATTACTTGCTCTTGTGTTATAAGCAAGATGTCTCCCCCGCCTTTAAAAAGTGATGTGTGCACGTTAAGTTGCTTCAGTCGTGTCCAGCTCTTTGTGACCCCATGGACCATAGCCCACCAGGCTCCTCTGTCCATGGGGATTCTCCAGGGAGGAATACTGGGTGGTTTGCCATTTCTTCCACCAGGGGATCCTCCCAACCCGGGGAGTGAACCTGCATCTCTTAGGTCTCTTGAAGCCTTTAGAAAGTGGTATGTTAACTGTTACTCCAGTAACAGGAATGACTTGGGCAGGTTTCATTTTTCTGCTTTGATATTAACATACTTTGAAAAGTTATACAGATGGGGCATTTATCAAGCCCTGATTTTTTCATTTGTGATATATTTTCATACCAAATTTCTCAATGTTCACAGGAATGAACATTGAACTCAGAATGTTCAAAATTATACAGGATTTGATTTTTAAAGAAAATCTGTACAGGCTTCTTTAAAAGTGACCTTTGACAGGAAATTCTGTGTAGTGTTTTTCAGTTAGCAATTACTGAAAGGAACTCCATCTCTGGCAGCACATTTCTTTGCTATCTATCAAATAGATGACTGTAACTTAACCCCACCCAATTTGTACATTTAAGTTGATGTGTTTCATAAATAATGCAGTATGTGCCTTTGACCACTTTTGATTGTGCAACTTGCAGCACTTTTGCTGACGAGGCTCCCAGAAGCAGGCGCGTTACATGCTTTAATTTCTGGCTGTGTCAGGCCTTCGCTGATGCACAGACTTTCTAATTGGGGAGAGCATGGGCCATCACTGTGGTGGCTTTCTTGTTGCTGAGCAGTCTTTATGGCACGTGGGCTTCAGAAGTTGCAGCTCCTGGGCTCTAAAGCACTGGCTCAATGACTGGACGTGCACTTAGCTGCTCCATGGCATGTGGGGAGCTTCCTGGATCAGGGATCAAACCTGTGTCTCCCGCACTGGCCGATGGATTCTTCACCACTGAGCCACCAGGGAAGCCTGCATTTAAAAATCTAATAGTGGTACTACATTGCCATACCAGTTTAATCTGGCATCTTTAACCTGAATCCTGTTTTTATGTCTGTAACATTCCACCACGTGGACACATTACTAGTTAACCATCATGCCGTTGGGCCTGGGCATTTTATTTCCATGCCTCACCAGTTTGGTTCCCTTACCTTGGTAGGTACATCTGTGTCTGGATTCCTAGAGATTAGATTCCTGGTGTAGTGCCTTGATCAAAAGGTATGTTTAATTACACATACCTCTTGTTTTACAGTAATAGCCAAATATTTATTTCACTATGGAATGAATTTGAGTAAAAATTGAGAAAAGCAGGAAGATTTACAGTACTATTATGCCTGGCACTAGTGTTTAGAACCAGATAATGTGATGTCCAGAGGGTAGTACTCCACATATTGGGAAGAGTAACTTTTAGGATCATCAGTTGAAATCACATCAAAGTAGAGAAATATAAGACTGTTTCTGAGCAAATTAGGGTCTTTGCCATAACGCAGTGCCAAGATAGCACTTAGAGGCCTTCCCATCTTTCTTACTGCTCGAATTTAGCCAAGGGGACTAGTCAAGTAAAAGTGAAAGTTGCTCAGTTGCGTCCGACTCTTTGCAAACCCATGGACTCTACAGACCATGGAATTACAGAATACTGGAGTGGGTTGCCTTTCCCTTCTCCAGGGTATCTTGCCGACTCAGGGATCAAACCCAGGTCTCCCACATTGTAGGCGGATTCTTCACCAGCTGAGCTGCAAAGGAATTAGGAAGGTACTAAAAGTAAGGAGAGGAGCAGCACCAGGGATGAGATCACTTTTCAACCTGAGTTTTGTCCTACAGTTCTATATAAAATGTATCAAAGTATCTGATGGGGAATCACATTTTCAAACAAAGATTTTGTTTTTGAAAATGTACATGTCTTAAAAAATAGAATATAAGCTAGAATATAAGCTCCTTGAGGGTAGAAACTTTTCTATGCTGTTGCACTAACGCTGGGCATAAAGCAAATGCTGACCATTGTGCAGCTAATGGTGAATGCCGCATTAAGAATTTATGAAACAAGGTACTGTACTGGATGGAAACTTCATTTGAGGACAATCAGCTACAACATTCCAGCTGTAACATATCTGTCACATATCATACTTTAATACACTCAACTAACTAGTTCTATGTAAGAGATCTATAGAAGATTCTTGTATTCCACTGTGAAGACATTAGAAAATGCCAAGCTTTTCCTTTTCTTCCAATTTAACAATCTTAATCAAAACCAAATGAGATCTGAGTAGAACTTTTATGTGAGGACTCTAAAGTTCACCTTACGTAAACAATTATTTTGGGTAAATAAAATGGCCTCACCCGTCACCTTTTTAAAACAGCTGTAATAATTAATGTGACCATAGTGTAGAAAGTATCTGCAACATATTACACCAAAGTACTCAGGATAAGCCAAGCCCCTTGAAAATTAACAATTATTTTAACACAAACTCCATTAGGAAAGGAGAACAGCAATAAATAAGACAACCACAGTGGCATGACTGATGTCCTGTATAACATGGAAAACAAGAGTGGAAGAGTAATGGCAACACCTTACTGGTGAGCCCTTCCTTTTATGTTAGTTAATTCCACTAGTAAGAATCATAAAAAGGAAGTGTATAAATAAACGACTAACAGAAAATTATATGGCCATCAATGGGAAGACAGTAAGTAAAGCTGTTACTGTGGAATACCAGACAAGTTTTCACTTTGACAGTGCTAAGCTGTGTTAAAAAAAATTCATTTCCATTTTTTATTTGATGTTTCCAAATATAAAAAAAGTCTAGATTCTTACACCAATTATCTCAAATGAGACCATGCAAAGCAAAGTGTATACAACAATCATTTCCCCTTCAGTTCTGTGTGATTGACAGAAAATTGAATGGCATATGCCTGGTTGAAAAATTTCACCAGTTTACAAAAAAACCAACAACCCAGCAACAAACACGCAAGCCAGCTGCTACTTTTGTGTCTACAAGTCACTTTAGAAACTTTTTTAAGTAGGAGGCACAATGAACTGAAACTTTTAGCTGCCCAAATTTACCCTGCTGCCCCACAGAAAGCACAAGTTGACAGCCCCGGCACTCCGTAAACTCTGGAGAGTTGAGCTAGTAGACACGATTTGTTATCTACAGTAGGTTCAGCTCTCGAGTCTGCAGAAGTCAGCTTTTCCTCTTAACAGGAATAAGTCTCCTTAGGGCCTTTCCTCTAGGAAATTTTGCTAGGCTGGGTTCCAAAAGAATAGTGAAGTGTGAAATTTAAAGTGTGACAACTGAAGTATTTTGATGCATTATACCAAATTTTCCTAGTTGCACAGACTAAAGACAGGTGGTTTGCTAAACAGCACTGAAGAAAATCCTGACCCAGTGGTTCTACTTACTCCAAATGTTTCTGACCAAAGAAAATTATACAACAATATTTATAGGCTCACTTTTAAGAAATGGCTGACATTAATACTGTACATATTTTACATGTCAAATACATAGTCCAAGAGTTTATAAAATAAGTTCATGCATTATCACCTCTAATAATATCATATACAAGATACCCAGCCTCCCTCCCCCAGTACTTCTGACATTTCAGGTGGACACAAGTCTTATATACAAAAACAATCCAGTTCTCTCTGCTGTGTTAAGTATATAATTTAAGGAAACTTCAGAGATTACTGAGAAAAACCTACAAAGTGTCAATCTGTGGGATTTAAAATGTTTCCTTTAAAAAAAAAAAAACCACCCAGAATACATAACCTCTGTACAAAGAAAAATACAAAAATTCTGGATGATCATGTTTGATCACATTACATAATTTAGGATGAAATGTCATTGGTTAAGTTTTTTTACTTTACTCATTCCTTTGACGGCATTTATTTGTGAACTAATATTTATATTTAGTTCAGCTGCATTTACAGCACAAGATCTCATTTTCAAAACAGTGGCACCAATTTTCCTTAAGTGTAACAGTATTCTATTTTTAGCAGCAATTATGTTTTAAAGGTTGACAACGTAGAGAACAAATGTGTAACTGTGCTTACTTTCTACTCTATATTCACCAGTTATGATGTTTACATATGGAATCATTTTTCACTTTGCCCCACCTCATTTCTCGCTTGGTCAGCAAAGTACAGACAAGGTATTCATGTGTTTCTGTTAAATGGGATTCTTGGATTTAAGTGAATATAAAGACAAGTGTAAGACAAATTCTTAGTCCACGTATGTTCCAGAGCCCCAGTATTTAGTTATATAATACCTACTGACCAGCTATAAAAGATGAGATGTTCTAAGGTGCCTTAACAATCTAGGTCTGTAACAGCTGAACAAGAAGGCCATTTCACTCAACTGTGATGCAGTCAGCACCGACTGGCCTTTACCAGCAAGTTTAACTGATGTCACTAAATTAGAAAACAAAATGTTTTTAAAATTAGTTTACATTGAGGGATGTGTAGTTCTCATGTATTCTGTGTGAAGAGATTATGGATAAAGGGAACTGGCCATGGAGCATGTTAACTCAAATTCTAGGAGTACAGTTTTCATGATAAGATGTTACCTACTACATGCAATTTGCTTATAGTACCTGCTTAACAATCACGAGCTCTTTAGAGTTAAACTTTGTCTTAAAGTGACTGTTGAGTCCCTTTATGGGAATTGGCCATATCAGGTGATGTAATACCACTTGTGAAAATTGAGACAAGTTGACAAATTCCTGAAAATAGGGTCATATAGAAAAAACAGTCCAAATCTGGGATCTATGAATTAAAATTGTGATCCTATGAAACAAGTTTTTGGGTTGATGGACTGCTTTAATATCAAGAATTATTGTCATAAATTCCCACAACAGAAGGATTTGTTGAATATGTGAAAATGATTTTGTGTTTGTGTGTATGTGTGCTTTGTAAATGAGAAAACAATTTGAGGGGGGAAAACATACCCACAAATAAGTTGATGTGACAAAACCCACAGACTGATAGCAAATGGACGAACACTGAAAAAAAAAAATGCTGTGAAAATGCCAACCAAAATAACAAGGTGGGTGGGTGGACTGGAGTAAGGGGGGTACAGTTAAGGCATCTAAAAAAAATTCCACATGGCTTTGGCTTATTAAAATATTTTACACTATCTTTTTTTTTTTTAAAGAAGATTTGAAAGCATCTGAAAAACATGCAAATTGTTTGAAAATCCTGCATGGCAAATTCAGACAGTTTGCAAGCGTCATTCAGATGTTTGTCAAGGATAATAAAGAAGCCTCTGCCCACAAGACTGCACAGGGTGGAAGAGGTCTTTCCAATTCTCTCTATCTTACACTAGACGGCAGCCCAGAGGTTTGTGCAGCAGTTACAAACAAGGTGTTACTGTCTGGAAGGGAAGGGACTGTAGAGTTTCCATTGGTGGGAGAACAACCCAGCTTTAGTTTTTCCAGGTACTCTGCATGTACAGGCTTATGGCACTGGAGAACTTTGATGGCATCTTCTACTTTGAACCACTCTCTCTTCCTTCCTATATTAACAGAATCTTCCCAGTCTTCTAGTATTTCAGTGACAGTAAGAACATAAACGTACGTTCTGTGCTTTCGGTCTTGGTTCTGCTCAAATATGCCCAGGAGTCTGCCCAATTTTCCTTTTACTCCAGCCTCTTCATAAACCTCCCTCACAGCAGCGCCGTCAGGCTCTTCCTCAGGCTCCATTCCTCCTCCTGGGACAACCCATTGGTCTGGATGCCGACTGCTGCTCACCAATAGGACCTCGTCCTCCTGCTCGCTCCGGAAGCAGAGGCACGCCGCCCGCCTCTTGAAGCCCTCGCGGTCATAGGTCCGCGTCTGGTTGGGCTTGAACTTCATCATAGAGGAGGGTTCTTGCTGCCACTGCTGCCCCGGCCGCCACCACCCCGCCGGGCAGTGGAGTCGAGGGCGAGTCGGGGCGCAGGGAAGCGAGGAGGCGGCGCGGGGAAAGGGCAGCGAGGCCGGGTCAGTCCCGGAGCAGACGACCGCTCCAACGCGGGGCAGAGCGCGAGCGTCGGTCCCTGGAGCCCGGGTACCGGGGTGGAAGCGCCGCCTCTGCCCGGGCGTCCGCCACTCTCCATGGAGCCCGCCGCACGCTCGCCTCCGCTCTCTCCTGCTGCCGCCTTCGTTGCCGGAGAAAGCGAGGCTCCAGGCTCGCGCCACGAGGAGACAGTTGCAGAAACTGGCACCGACTGGGCATCAGCGCCGCGGCCTGCCCTTTATTTTTAATTTTCAGTAGTTTGACTGTGAGGGTCCTACGTATGGGTGTTTTGTTTGCTTGTTTTGTATTTTTTCTGGGGATTGCTGAGCTTCTTGGATCTGTGAATTGATAGACGTATATGTCTATATCTGTATTTATAATACTCTTTTCTCTTCTGCTGGGGACCCCAGCTACACTTGTGTTACAACATTTCCTATTGTATCATGAATATTGGTTATTCTATTTTGTTTGTTTCAGTTTGAATACTTTCTATTGATCTGTGTTTAGGTTCACCAGTTCTTTCCTCAGCAGTGTTCAGGTTCTTTTTAAGCCCATCTAATGAATTCATTTCTGATACACTTTTCATTCTAATAGATTAAGAAAATAGTGTCCATAATTTGCTACTGAAATTCCCCATTGCATGGTCATAATTCCATTATACCCTTTAGCATTATTTTTATGAATCTTCTTTTAAATAGTTTGTCTAGTAATTCTGCCCTCTAGGCCGTCTCTAGGTCACTTGTTTTGACCGTGGGCCACATTTCTTGCTCCTTTCTGTCTTGCAACATTTGATTGTATGGTGGACATTTTATTTAATTACAGTAGAAATTAAGTAATATTTGCTCCCAAGAGAGGGCATGCTCTTCTTTCACACTCTTGAAATGGGGGCTGTGTCTCTGTGATCACTAGTTGAGCTGGATTTGGTCTTCCTGCTACTAGAGTTTTATTCAGCTTGTCTGTGACCTCAAATCCTTTGCGGACTTGGGATCTGAGTGCTAATGAGATTCTGGCAATTTGCTTTTTGGCATTAACACTTGAACTTTGGCTTTGGAAACCATGGAATATCTCTTTCTGCTTCAAAGTCTTGATGCCCATTTTTAGGATTTCTGTAGTGTTCTTTTTTTGTTTTCAGTTCCATTGCTGGCTCTCTTTCTTCAGAGACTTGGTATCCTGCCCCCAGCCTTCAGATAGCAGCTGGCATGTGTGCTCTGAAGGTCTGGGTTTCTCTCAGGTCTCCTGGCTGGTCCACAGGCTTTGGCAGGCAGCTGCTTTGCACTGGGAGAGGCTTCTCCTGCCTCGGAGCATCCCCATGTTCGGCTTTCCTGCTCTAACCCTGGCCACAGGCATCTACCCCATGCAGTGTGAAGATTTGAGGGAAAGAGTTGGTTGGAGGGTGCAGACTGTCTCTGTGCCTGGGACTTCATGACCCAGGACCTGGAAGTCTAATCTTTCATGCCAGCGCTCATGTGGCTGTCAGTAGTTTGTTAAAAAACTTGGCTGGTTTTTCTTTACCTTTACTGAATTTCTTCTTCTTCAGCTCCTGTCAAGGATAAGAGCAGTCTGTTTCCTCTCAGTATTTAGTCAGTACTGGTGCATTGGAGAAGGAAAGGGCAACCCACTCCAGTGTTCTTGCCTGGAGAATCCCCGGGATGGCGGAGCCTGGTGGGCTGCTGTCTATGGGGTCGCACAGAGTCGGACACGACTGAAGCGACTTAGCAGCAGCAGCAGCAGGTTTCTTTGTGTCCTCAGCTTCCGGAGATCAGCTTCCTGATGGGTTGAAAACAACAGCAAGAAGAATTCTGTAGGGTGTCTGGCTTCTTTTGGTTGTTAGGATGAGAGCAGTGGTGTTGTGCACTACTCTGAAATCCAACAGCCAGAAACTGTTGTGTTGTTAGTACTTTAACATTTAGTTTGTGGTAGATGGGCCATGTGTGAGTATATATATCACATGGTATTTTTCCTTAGGATTATCTTCAAAGTGAATTTAAAGGCCTGTTTTGAAAGACAAGTCTTATTATCTTTGCATATTATTATTTGAAGGCTTCCCTTGTGGCTCAGCTGGTAAAGAATCTTCCTACAATGTGTGAGATCTGGGTTCAGTCCCTCGGTTGGGAAGATCTGCTGGAGGAGGGCATGGCAACCCACTTGGACATTCTTGCTTGGAGAATCTCCATGGACAGAGGAGCCTGGCTTGTTGCAGTCCATGGGGGTTGCAAAGAGTTGGACATGACCTAGCAACTAAGCAAAGGACATTATTATTTGCAAAAAATCCTATTTCTTTAGTGAAGTGAATAATCAATACTGTGACTTACTGTCTTTTTAAATAGAGAATTTAAGTGTTCTGTTTCTTTAATGGGCCCTAGAAGCTCTATTCAGAAGAACTCTGTCATGATAGAAGTGTTTTTTATATGTTTTGACCAGTTTGGGAGCCACTAGTCTCTTGTGATTCTTAAACACTTGGTATGTGACTAGGGCAGCAAAGGAACTGAGTTTTCAAATTTAATTTACATTTAAATAACCACACGTAGTTAATGGCTACTACAGTGAACAGTACAGGTTTATGTACACATATATATGGTGTACACATATATATGGTGAAAACAGTAGCTTAATGTGTGCACAGTTATGCTGAACAGTTCCAGAATCATAGCATTTTTAAAGTACCCTTCTTTCCCTTTTTGATGATTACCACTTGAAACATTGTGTGTGTCTGGATTCTCTGTGAGGAATAGAACTTGATAAATTAATGCTATTTTCAATGAATGAACAATTAGCTTTGTAAACTAATCTATGCATTTTCAAATATCCGTGAACTATCTGTTGATACAATTGTAGAAGAAATCTCATTGCAGTAAACATCCAGTTTTGTTTCTTGAGGCTTCAGTCTACTCGGTGGTGGTGGTGGTGGTGGTGGTGGTGGTGTAGTTGCTAAGTCTTGTCCGACTCTTGTGACCCCGTGGACTCGCGAGCCTACCAGGCTCCTCTGTCCCTGGGATTCTCCAGGCAAGAATACTGGAGTGGGTTGCCATTTCCTTCTCCAAGTCTACTCTGTAGTTATAAAGTTCAAATACAGGCTAATCTGAGTAAAGAGAAATGTGATGTCTCTCAGGCCAAGCTATGGAGATGTAAGTAAAATTCAGTTCTCAAAGTGCCTAAATCACGTCTTCTCATCCCCTCCCAGTCTGAGCGTTGTATGTGCTATGAAAAGGACGCAGGAGGAGGGGGCTCGAGGGTGAACTCTGAGTACCAATGTGATTGCCAGCCACCAGGTTAGCTGGGCTTCCCTTGTGGCTCAGTCCGTAAAGAGTCCACTTGCAGTGCAGGAGACCAAGGTTCGATTCCTGAGTTGGGAGGATCCCCTGGAGTAGGGCATGGCAACCCACTCCAGTGTTCTTGCCTGGAGAACCCCATGGACAGAGAGGCCTGGCGGGCTACAGTCCATGGGGTTGTAAGAGTCAGACATGGCTTAGTGACTAAACCACCAAATTAGCTAAATTACCTTTGTAAAAATGCTTAATTTGTTAATCTGTAGTGAAGGTCATTTATCATTAGAGTCTTCATTCTATAATCTTAAGATTGGAAGGAATCTTTTGAGTTTTTCTCTCTCTTCTGCCTTCAGACAGGATAGTTATAAAGACTCTTCACTATTTCTATATTTGTTATTTCTTTTAATCTTAAAATTTACGTGCTAAATTGAATGCCTCCTGATGAAATCACAATGATGCTATAACCCTGTTTTTTCATTTTGGAAATTAAATAAGTGTTGATGAGAAGACAGTACTTACACGTGTGCTTTTTATTTTATCTTTCTTCATAGATGGATAGATTTGCCAGCATAAGAATTCCAGGGAGCAAAAAAGAGAGGCCTCCACTCTCCAACCTGAGGACTGCATTTTCAAACAATGATTGCTCTTCAGAAATGAATGAAAACATTCCAAAACCACTGTCAGAGAAGGAAATCTTAGAGCTTTTTGAAAAGATGATGGTAAGAATTTTGATTCATTATAAAATGTTTGATGTAAAAGCCTTAGCTTTGGCTTATGTTCATGGAACTAAACGTGTATGAAACTTAGGTTCCATAGGTAGTTTCTGATGTCGTTAAGATAGCTAGCACAAGACATAACGAGTTTTAGGATTACAAAAATAAGAATCTGAAGAAAAGTGTCATACCAGTTGTTTTACACAGAAGTACATAAAAACATAAACCCTCTTAAGTATCAAGTGGTATACTTTTATCTTAAATAGATTAAGTAGTATGTCTGGTTCGGTTGGATTTGAGAATGACAGTCATAGTGCCTTGCTGTGTGTGTTGTTAAGTGTGCTGATTTTTGGACCTTGTTTGAGCTCTTAGTTCTCACAATAACCATGTTTGCAGAGTCCTGCAACAGTTAAGTCTGCAGACACTTGAACTCCCTTACTTTGGGGTGTGCCTTTGCAACTCTTCCATAACCACGAGATAATATAACTTCAGTCTAGAACAAAGAGAATGTAACCTTTTTTTTTTTTTTTTTTTGCTAGCCTTTGCATCTGTTTATGAGACTTGTATAAGGCAGATTTCTTCAAGACTGCCTTTGAGGACTCAAGATCTGTCTCTTATACACATCTAGATGTGTATAAGAGACAGGTATTCATAAATTAGCTTGTGAATTGCTTAAGCTTACTCTTCCCATTTATTGACATGTTTACATTTATAATATTGATGTTGCATTAATAGTGTTTTGCTTAATTTTGCTTTCTTGTAAGTTTAGCATATTAGTGAACTTTGTGTGTGTATGTTTGTCTGTGTGTGTGTGTGTGTGTCTGTGTGGTGTGAAGAGGAGTCAGTACAGTTTCTACACTCAAGAGTTGATGTTACATGTTTAGACTCAATGGCAATGAAGTAGTGATTCAAAAGACTGAGGAACCAGCCCCATTTCTTAACTGTTCGATGTCCCTAATTTTTTAAAACAAGTATCAAGAATTGAAGTAATGATGTCCATAGAGATATAACTTGTGGACATATATTCATGTGAAATAATTTCATGTTTCTGAGCTGTTTCACAGCAGGGAGTTTTTATGTTGGTGACTTAGCTGCCCTTTTTCTTTTGCTATATTGTATATACTTCTTATTACATTTTCTACATAGCCATATAATTACCTGTTTATGTGCTTGTCTCCTCCACTTGATTGTTATTTAAGTTATTTACATTCACATAGCTGATTTATTTTTGTATCACTGACTTGCTCTTTGTTTCTTTTTGTGTATTTGGTTTCCATTTCCACCAATTCTGCATGAAAAACCTCTTTTGACACTTTTTATAGTTGAGGTCTGCTGTAGACAGATTCTCTCAGCTTTTGCTTGTTTGGAAATGTCTTTACTTTGCTTCTGTTTATGAAAAGTAGTTTTACCAGACATTGAATTCTAGGATGAGGGTATTTTTCTTTCCGTTCCTCAAGGATGCCATTCGGTTGTCTTTTGTTGGCATTGTTTCTGGTGAGAAATTTGTATCATTTTTGTTCAGTATTTAATGTCTTCTTTTCTTTGGCTCTATTTTTATGGTTTGCCCTTTATTTATTTATTTTTTTTTCATTTCCATTTTTTATTTGATGTTTCCAAATATAAAAAAAGTCTAGATTCTTACACCAATTATCTCAAATGAGACCATGCAAAGCAGTGTATACAACAATCATTTCCCCTTCAGTTCTGTGTGATTGACAGAAAATTGAATGGCATATGCCTGGTTGAAAAATTTCACCAGTTTACAAAAAAACCAACAACCCAGCAACAAACACGCAAGCCAGCTGCTACTTTTGTGTCTACAAGTCACTTTAGAAACTTTTTTAAGTAGGAGGCACAATGAACTGAAACTTTTAGCTGCCCAAATTTACCCTGCTGCCCCACAGAAAGCACAAGTTGACAGCCCCGGCACTCCGTAAACTCTGGAGAGTTGAGCTAGTAGACACGATTTGTTATCTACAGTAGGTTCAGCTCTCGAGTCTGCAGAAGTCAGCTTTTCCTCTTAACAGGAATAAGTCTCCTTAGGGCCTTTCCTCTAGGAAATTTTGCTAGGCTGGGTTCCAAAAGAATAGTGAAGTGTGAAATTTAAAGTGTGACAACTGAAGTATTTTGATGCATTATACCAAATTTTCCTAGTTGCACAGACTAAAGACAGGTGGTTTGCTAAACAGCACTGAAGAAAATCCTGACCCAGTGGTTCTACTTACTCCAAATGTTTCTGACCAAAGAAAATTATACAACAATATTTATAGGCTCACTTTTAAGAAATGGCTGACATTAATACTGTACATATTTTACATGTCAAATACATAGTCCAAGAGTTTATAAAATAAGTTCATGCATTATCACCTCTAATAATATCATATACAAGATACCCAGCCTCCCTCCCCCAGTACTTCTGACATTTCAGGTGGACACAAGTCTTATATACAAAAACAATCCAGTTCTCTCTGCTGTGTTAAGTATATAATTTAAGGAAACTTCAGAGATTACTGAGAAAAACCTACAAAGTGTCAATCTGTGGGATTTAAAATGTTTCCTTTAAAAAAAAAAAAACCACCCAGAATACATAACCTCTGTACAAAGAAAAATACAAAAATTCTGGATGATCATGTTTGATCACATTACATAATTTAGGATGAAATGTCATTGGTTAAGTTTTTTTACTTTACTCATTCCTTTGACGGCATTTATTTGTGAACTAATATTTATATTTAGTTCAGCTGCATTTACAGCACAAGATCTCATTTTCAAAACAGTGGCACCAATTTTCCTTAAGTGTAACAGTATTCTATTTTTAGCAGCAATTATGTTTTAAAGGTTGACAACGTAGAGAACAAATGTGTAACTGTGCTTACTTTCTACTCTATATTCACCAGTTATGATGTTTACATATGGAATCATTTTTCACTTTGCCCCACCTCATTTCTCGCTTGGTCAGCAAAGTACAGACAAGGTATTCATGTGTTTCTGTTAAATGGGATTCTTGGATTTAAGTGAATATAAAGACAAGTGTAAGACAAATTCTTAGTCCACGTATGTTCCAGAGCCCCAGTATTTAGTTATATAATACCTACTGACCAGCTATAAAAGATGAGATGTTCTAAGGTGCCTTAACAATCTAGGTCTGTAACAGCTGAACAAGAAGGCCATTTCACTCAACTGTGATGCAGTCAGCACCGACTGGCCTTTACCAGCAAGTTTAACTGATGTCACTAAATTAGAAAACAAAATGTTTTTAAAATTAGTTTACATTGAGGGATGTGTAGTTCTCATGTATTCTGTGTGAAGAGATTATGGATAAAGGGAACTGGCCATGGAGCATGTTAACTCAAATTCTAGGAGTACAGTTTTCATGATAAGATGTTACCTACTACATGCAATTTGCTTATAGTACCTGCTTAACAATCACGAGCTCTTTAGAGTTAAACTTTGTCTTAAAGTGACTGTTGAGTCCCTTTATGGGAATTGGCCATATCAGGTGATGTAATACCACTTGTGAAAATTGAGACAAGTTGACAAATTCCTGAAAATAGGGTCATATAGAAAAAACAGTCCAAATCTGGGATCTATGAATTAAAATTGTGATCCTATGAAACAAGTTTTTGGGTTGATGGACTGCTTTAATATCAAGAATTATTGTCATAAATTCCCACAACAGAAGGATTTGTTGAATATGTGAAAATGATTTTGTGTTTGTGTGTATGTGTGCTTTGTAAATGAGAAAACAATTTGAGGGGGGAAAACATACCCACAAATAAGTTGATGTGACAAAACCCACAGACTGATAGCAAATGGACGAACACTGAAAAAAAAAAAATGCTGTGAAAATGCCAACCAAAATAACAAGGTGGGTGGGTGGACTGGAGTAAGGGGGGTACAGTTAAGGCATCTAAAAAAAATTCCACATGGCTTTGGCTTATTAAAATATTTTACACTATCTTTTTTTTTTTAAAGAAGATTTGAAAGCATCTGAAAAACATGCAAATTGTTTGAAAATCCTGCATGGCAAATTCAGACAGTTTGCAAGCGTCATTCAGATGTTTGTCAAGGATAATAAAGAAGCCTCTGCCCACAAGACTGCACAGGGTGGAAGAGGTCTTTCCAATTCTCTCTATCTTACACTAGACGGCAGCCCAGAGGTTTGTGCAGCAGTTACAAACAAGGTGTTACTGTCTGGAAGGGAAGGGACTGTAGAGTTTCCATTGGTGGGAGAACAACCCAGCTTTAGTTTTTCCAGATACTCTGCATGTACAGGCTTATGGCACTGGAGAACTTTGATGGCATCTTCTACTTTGAACCACTCTCTCTTCCTTCCTAAAACACACCAAATGAAATAAAAACAAATAAATATATAATAAAAATAAATGAAGTTAACTTACAATTGTAAGACGACTCAAATTGGGAGATGTATACTGATCTAAAAAGCAGCCAAAAACTAATTTAAGATGCAAACTGAATATACATATGTAGTATGACTTTAAAGAAGTCAAATATCAACAGGAAAGGGGATTTACCTATATTAACAGAATCTTCCCAGTCTTCTAGTATTTCAGTGACAGTAAGAACATAAACGTACGTTCTGTGCTTTCGGTCTTGGTTCTGCTTGAATATAAAAAGAAAAGCATTTTAATCTACAAGAGCTAGTCATGTACATGTTTCGAGTGAAGAATTCAGTGCGGCCTACATTAGCATAGTTTACTTGCCAACACAGGCAAGTATACTCAGCCATGCAACCCTCAGTACCAGAGTGAATTTATGTAAGACCAAACATGAACATACTTCCTAACCTAGATCAGGGCCTCTCAACCTTGACCATCTATTTCATCACCCAGGATGCAGTTTCTTTCTTTTTTTTTTTTTTTAAGAGACACTGATTCAGTTAGTCTGAGAGGAGGCCTAAGTATGTAAAAGCTTCCTGGTGAACTACGCACAGCATAAGTTGAGAATAGTATAAGGATAGTCCATTTCTAGAATGCCATATCCTATATGCTCCAACTCAGTTTTTACTCCTATTAAAACTGCCACCTAGCCTTGTGTCAGGGTTCAAAATTAAACACAAGTTGGCCTTAAAGGAAGGGGCTCACCTTCACCTTGATTAAAGGTAATCTTGTTTGCTATAGTCTAAGACGTCAGACAACTGCCCCCTCCCTTTTTTTTTTTACCACAAATCACCCGAGTAATTCACTCATTCAGTATCTTATGTTTTTGGGAATGAAAGAGAACAAGAATAAAACAGAGGCTTCTCTCACTTAAAACATTATGTTTAAGGATCTGTCATCTTAACTCTATGCCTGGAAAATCAATATACTTATTTGCTATGTTCACAAATTAATCAAAATCATCAGGGTGACTAGGCAGGAACATTCTAATTTTCCCTTATATTTTTCTAAAGGGAAAGGTACACTGATTACCATTTTCTGTTCAGATTCTATGAAATTTAAATAGTATTTGTAAAGCACTTATTACTGTCTCCTTCCCATGTCACACAAACATGAGAAGCTTTCTTTAAAAATCTTGTCAGCATATTCACATATGTACTATTACATGTACCATGATTATTCAGTTATAGAAAACTCACAATGTTTCTCAGTTTAACCAGGAGATGGTGCTATTTAACTGGGTAAAGCAAGTGGTGAATTCTGGAAAATTATAGTACCTTATGAACTTTGCTCTTAACAGTTACTGTATTCTGGGAGTCATCAATTCTACCAGGTGCTGTACAATCAGAATTCTTTCTGGTTTCTGAAAAAGGCTAAAAGATAAAATCTTTAAGGACTGTATTTATAGTCCTATCAGCAGGACTAAGCTAACACTTAAAGGGTATCTTGAAAAAAAAATCACAATGTGTCTGATATACCATGTATCTAGGTCTGAATCTTGTATGAAAATATATTTGAGAACAGCTTGGATCTCATGACCTGACCTCATTTCTCCCCACCTTCCATGGAATACTTGTCCCTTTCAAATTTCTTCTGCACAAATTCCATTCTGCTTCAGGTAGTAACACATTATAGCAGAGAATTCTGTCCTAGTGTCTAGCCTGTGCATCTGAGTTTTGCAGCCTCACGGCATCCTTTCAGGGTAGAGTCATTATGCATATCATCCAGTGTTACATGCTGAAGGCAAAGGGTTCATTTCCAGGCAGTATCCATGAGAGACCTAAGCCCTTAGGTGATACGGAGAATATTGTAGTAATCGTATATGAAAGTCAGCTTCCACTTCCCTCCCTCCTAAATCCTTATGACTTCTTTGCCTACTGGTAGCTTCAGAGGAGTATCTAGTTCAGGCTGCTGCCAGATTATCTGGCCTGTTAGGAAGGAAGAAGTCATTAATTCTATTAGCAAGATGAGGATTACTTTTGTAACTCACCTCAAATATGCCCAGGAGTCTGCCCAATTTTCCTTTTACTCCAGCCTATTAAAAAAAGACGAAATATAAAATTTTTACGTAACAAAATTTATATGCAAGTTATCTTCTGTGTTCCCCTTCCACTGCACGGTCCTGTTCCTTTTACCTGGTACTGTGACAGACTGGAACTTCAGTGTGTGCCACAAACCCAGAATGAAAACTAACAGCCTGGCGCGTGCTTTCTCTGAGAATGCTTATCCCTTAAGACCCGTCTCTAGAAAACCTTTCCAATTACACACCAGCACCCAATGAGAGCCTTATCACTCACTTCTCATTATGCTCTAACTGCTGTTTAAGAAGTTTTTATGGCACTTGATCTATGCTGTTTTGCTCCTGAGTAAAAGTTCCATCTCCAATCAGTTGTGAGAAGGCAAGCAGGCCAAGTGTGCTTCCGTGCATGTGTGTGCCCTCATTTCACTGAACTTTAAGACAAAGCCAGTAAAATAAAAGCAACTGGCTTCCTATATGTTTGTCTGAAAATGAACTGTAGCACGTGATGAATTTTTTCTCTGTACATTTTTGCTCAGTTAACACTAACCTTGCTTTGGGGCAAGGCCATCACGTTATATATTGATCACCGATGAGACTAACAGTTATATAACTGTGTGTTATCCAGCTCTGGGGGATTTCCACATTGATCTTTAACTATTTTACCAGGTAGAAAAGAAATAATCTGCTTACCAAAGTGCTAGCTGTAGTCACTTGCTTTAGAATGCGGAGCCAGAGAGCCCGGCAGCACTGTGTGGCCTGCCTGCCTTCGTGCCTCTCCCTTGGTGTGCTCCGCAAGCTGCGCCGTCTGCGAGCCTCACGCGGGACGCACTGCCCCGTCTTACCTCCTCATAGACCTCCCTCACGGCAGCGCCGTCAGGCTCCTCCTCAGGCTCCATTCCTCCTCCTGGGACGATCCACTGGTCTGGATGCCGGCTGCTGCTCACCAACAGGACCTGCAAGCCCGACCGCAACTGTGAACCCCAGACCCAGAAGGACTACGGACATTCACATTTATTTGTTCACGCTACAGCAGCAGAGTTGGGCAATTTCAACAGAAACTGTATGGCCCACAAAGCCTAAAATACTGTTTGGCCTTTATAGGAAACTCTGCAAATCCAGGTCAAGAACGGCAGTAAGCTTGAAATGTGCACACAGTTATAAAACAAACGAAAACCCCATACACTGTATTAATACAGAGTAGTATCCTGCCAGTTCACTTTTTAACAGTATCTGAAACAAGAAGTAAACATCCATCCTGTAAGTGAAAATTTGTGCACTAGGTTAGGTTGGAATTCACCCAAGTTGAGAGGACGGGGGTGGGGAAAGACTATGATAAATAACCAAATGATGTTTATGAAAGTAACAGGCAGGTGTCTTGACCAACTTGAACAGAAATGTCTGCAAAATTACCTTAGTATATTGCCTTCAAGCAAATGCAAACAGTTCTCTCCAGAAATTAATCAGCTGACAACAAAGCTTGATCCTCAGTGCGGATTCTGGTTTTCTGACACTGTGCCAACTGTCTGCCCAGCTTTGTCCCTACTGCCAGATAAAGGGCTGGCCCTCGGGAATTTATAGCCAGCCCAGGATTCACCTACAAGAGTAAGCTCCAGAACCCAATCTGCCCAAATGGAAACTTCCAGGCTGCCAGCAGTTTACAACTCCCACCTTTCCCCCAAACCTCAAGAAAATTGGGGTGGGAGATGAGGGAACAACTTCAAGTGCATAACTCCCTTCGATTTGAAAAGCGGCAGCACGCCTTGGCCTACAGACATACCATCTCTCAATTCTGATCTGGATAGGACTTTACTATATCACTCCTCCAAGTATATAACAGGCAGAACAGAGGCAAGTCCAGAGAAAGCACTGTAAATTAACAATTGGCAAAGCCTTAGCTAAAGTACTAATGGGGTTTCCCAGATGGCTCACTGGTAAAGAATCCACCTGCCAATGCAGGAGACGCAGGTTCGCTCTCTGCGTCAGGAAGATACCCCGGAGGAGGAAAAGGCACCCCACTCCAATATTCTTGTTAGGAAAATCCTGTGGCCAGAGGAGCCTGGTGGGCTACAGTCCACGGAGTCACAAAGAGACCAGACATGGCTGAGCACCCAAAGTACTAATGGCTGACACTGAGGGCACCACCAAGTCCAAATACAGAAATTTTGGCGAAGTGAAATGTAAGACAGCCTTAAATTTAAGCTTTCTTAGTTACAGTGTCCTCCTCTGCAAAAAGAAGTAACTAGCCTCGCAAGACTGTGGAGTGTTAAGGAGTATGACATACCTCAGATCCTAGCCCACGTGAGCAGGCCAAGCACACTTGCCTCACTGTACTCACTACCGTGAGTACTGTTGGCCATCACAGTTGGATCTTCTGCTTTCCCACCAACTGAGTAGGATTCATCTGTCAAGACAAGCTTGTTCCCCAGATTTTGCCAGTTGCGCTTGTTTTTGTAATCACTGAATGTTAATGATAAAATGAGAGCAGGAAGTAGTTATCAAAAAGGCTCTGCAAAAATTCATTAAAGATGGGTTGTTAAAAATTGCTATCAAATTAAGTATGGCTAAGATTACTTAAAAAAAAGACTGGAAGAAGGAAATTTTAAAAATCTACAAAGTTAAAATCCTACTTTATACAAAGTGGAACTGCAAATCAGATTTCACCTTTGGATTTTATTCAAAAAGTATACTTGCCAATTGTCTATGGTATTCAGACTTTGACCCTATATCAAGACTGGCAAATGAATATGTTTTTAAATTAAAACAAAAAATGTTTAAGGGACAGAAGTATTATATCATGTATCATGGAAAAAGTAAATGGTAACCACCAGTTCTGACCACAGAGCTGGAAGCTTCTTTTCCTGGTTCCTAGGCATGAGTTAGGGATAAACTGGTTTCTAGTATCTGGATAAAATTCTTACTGCCTAATTTTATGCTCTACAAGCAACCTCTGTGATCACCTTCATAATGGAACAGGGTGGTGCAGGGAACTAGCCACCAGAAGAGTACATCTTCATGGAGTAAACAGGGAGTTTCAAAACCATCAATATTCATAACGTCTGAGTTCTGAAAAAAAAATGAAATTCAGTGTCATGTATCTAGGTCAATGACTAATATGTTCCTATTTGACCACAACAGTCTTTAAGAATTAATTTACAGAAGGTTAATAATCTTGAAAAACCATTAGTACAGTCTGTGCCTGTTTCTGAACTAACACTTAAGCTTCCAATTTAAAACCAAATCTTTATCTACAGGATATCACTGTCGTATGACTGAACTTCTCTTCCAAATGATTTAGCTGGGAAACCAAGAAATTGTGCTGCAAGAGTCCCTTGACATTCCAAAGTGATTAAATTTTATCAAGCCATTAACTCCAAATGTATCTTTCCAAAAATGATCAATTTAAAATGAGTAATACCTAAGGTATAGCATCCAAATGTTTATTTTTTTTTTTTGTATTTATTTATTTTTTTACACTAACTCCCAAACATGAACCCCCCTCCCCCCCCCCCTCCACAAACCCAGAATGAAAACTAACAGCCTGGCGCGTGCTTTCTCTGAGAATGCTTATCCCTTAAGACCCGTCTCTAGAAAACCTTTCCAATTACACACCAGCACCCAATGAGAGCCTTATCACTCACTTCTCATTATGCTCTAACTGCTGTTTAAGAAGTTTTTATGGCACTTGATCTATGCTGTTTTGCTCCTGAGTAAAAGTTCCATCTCCAATCAGTTGTGAGAAGGCAAGCAGGCCAAGTGTGCTTCCGTGCATGTGTGTGCCCTCATTTCACTGAACTTTAAGACAAAGCCAGTAAAATAAAAGCAACTGGCTTCCTATATGTTTGTCTGAAAATGAACTGTAGCACGTGATGAATTTTTTCTCTGTACATTTTTGCTCAGTTAACACTAACCTTGCTTTGGGGCAAGGCCATCACGTTATATATTGATCACCGATGAGACTAACAGTTATATAACTGTGTGTTATCCAGCTCTGGGGGATTTCCACATTGATCTTTAACTATTTTACCAGGTAGAAAAGAAATAATCTGCTTACCAAAGTGCTAGCTGTAGTCACGTGCTTTAGAATGCGGAGCCAGAGAGCCCGGCAGCACTGTGTGGCCTGCCTGCCTTCGTGCCTCTCCCTTGGTGTGCTCCGCAAGCTGCGCCGTCTGCGAGCCTCACGCGGGACGCACTGCCCCGTCTTACCTCCTCATAGACCTCCCTCACGGCAGCGCCGTCAGGCTCCTCCTCAGGCTCCATTCCTCCTCCTGGGACGATCCACTGGTCTGGATGCCGGCTGCTGCTCACCAACAGGACCTGCAAGCCCGACCGCAACTGTGAACCCCAGACCCAGAAGGACTACGGACATTCACATTTATTTGTTCACGCTACAGCAGCAGAGTTGGGCAATTTCAACAGAAACTGTATGGCCCACAAAGCCTAAAATACTGTTTGGCCTTTATAGGAAACTCTGCAAATCCAGGTCAAGAACGGCAGTAAGCTTGAAATGTGCACACAGTTATAAAACAAACGAAAACCCCATACACTGTATTAATACAGAGTAGTATCCTGCCAGTTCACTTTTTAACAGTATCTGAAACAAGAAGTAAACATCCATCCTGTAAGTGAAAATTTGTGCACTAGGTTAGGTTGGAATTCACCCAAGTTGAGAGGACGGGGGTGGGGAAAGACTATGATAAATAACCAAATGATGTTTATGAAAGTAACAGGCAGGTGTCTTGACCAACTTGAACAGAAATGTCTGCAAAATTACCTTAGTATATTGCCTTCAAGCAAATGCAAACAGTTCTCTCCAGAAATTAATCAGCTGACAACAAAGCTTGATCCTCAGTGCGGATTCTGGTTTTCTGACACTGTGCCAACTGTCTGCCCAGCTTTGTCCCTACTGCCAGATAAAGGGCTGGCCCTCGGGAATTTATAGCCAGCCCAGGATTCACCTACAAGAGTAAGCTCCAGAACCCAATCTGCCCAAATGGAAACTTCCAGGCTGCCAGCAGTTTACAACTCCCACCTTTCCCCCAAACCTCAAGAAAATTGGGGTGGGAGATGAGGGAACAACTTCAAGTGCATAACTCCCTTCGATTTGAAAAGCGGCAGCACGCCTTGGCCTACAGACATACCATCTCTCAATTCTGATCTGGATAGGACTTTACTATATCACTCCTCCAAGTATATAACAGGCAGAACAGAGGCAAGTCCAGAGAAAGCACTGTAAATTAACAATTGGCAAAGCCTTAGCTAAAGTACTAATGGGGTTTCCCAGATGGCTCACTGGTAAAGAATCCACCTGCCAATGCAGGAGACGCAGGTTCGCTCTCTGCGTCAGGAAGATACCCCGGAGGAGGAAAAGGCACCCCACTCCAATATTCTTGTTAGGAAAATCCTGTGGCCAGAGGAGCCTGGTGGGCTACAGTCCACGGAGTCACAAAGAGACCAGACATGGCTGAGCACCCAAAGTACTAATGGCTGACACTGAGGGCACCACCAAGTCCAAATACAGAAATTTTGGCGAAGTGAAATGTAAGACAGCCTTAAATTTAAGCTTTCTTAGTTACAGTGTCCTCCTCTGCAAAAAGAAGTAACTAGCCTCGCAAGACTGTGGAGTGTTAAGGAGTATGACATACCTCAGATCCTAGCCCACGTGAGCAGGCCAAGCACACTTGCCTCACTGTACTCACTACCGTGAGTACTGTTGGCCATCACAGTTGGATCTTCTGCTTTCCCACCAACTGAGTAGGATTCATCTGTCAAGACAAGCTTGTTCCCCAGATTTTGCCAGTTGCGCTTGTTTTTGTAATCACTGAATGTTAATGATAAAATGAGAGCAGGAAGTAGTTATCAAAAAGGCTCTGCAAAAATTCATTAAAGATGGGTTGTTAAAAATTGCTATCAAATTAAGTATGGCTAAGATTACTTAAAAAAAAGACTGGAAGAAGGAAATTTTAAAAATCTACAAAGTTAAAATCCTACTTTATACAAAGTGGAACTGCAAATCAGATTTCACCTTTGGATTTTATTCAAAAAGTATACTTGCCAATTGTCTATGGTATTCAGACTTTGACCCTATATCAAGACTGGCAAATGAATATGTTTTTAAATTAAAACAAAAAATGTTTAAGGGACAGAAGTATTATATCATGTATCATGGAAAAAGTAAATGGTAACCACCAGTTCTGACCACAGAGCTGGAAGCTTCTTTTCCTGGTTCCTAGGCATGAGTTAGGGATAAACTGGTTTCTAGTATCTGGATAAAATTCTTACTGCCTAATTTTATGCTCTACAAGCAACCTCTGTGATCACCTTCATAATGGAACAGGGTGGTGCAGGGAACTAGCCACCAGAAGAGTACATCTTCATGGAGTAAACAGGGAGTTTCAAAACCATCAATATTCATAACGTCTGAGTTCTGAAAAAAAAATGAAATTCAGTGTCATGTATCTAGGTCAATGACTAATATGTTCCTATTTGACCACAACAGTCTTTAAGAATTAATTTACAGAAGGTTAATAATCTTGAAAAACCATTAGTACAGTCTGTGCCTGTTTCTGAACTAACACTTAAGCTTCCAATTTAAAACCAAATCTTTATCTACAGGATATCACTGTCGTATGACTGAACTTCTCTTCCAAATGATTTAGCTGGGAAACCAAGAAATTGTGCTGCAAGAGTCCCTTGACATTCCAAAGTGATTAAATTTTATCAAGCCATTAACTCCAAATGTATCTTTCCAAAAATGATCAATTTAAAATGAGTAATACCTAAGGTATAGCATCCAAATGTTTATTTTTTTTTTTTGTATTTATTTATTTTTTTACACTAACTCCCAAACATGAACCCCCCTCCCACCTCCCGCCCCCATCCAAATGTTTAGATGATCAGTATCTAAACAACTAGATTAAGAGACCTGATAATGAGCCTTTGGTGATGGTACAGATTTGGAAACTGGTATGTTATTAAGTACTTGCCTACTCATCTTGAGTACCTGGGAGTGCAGATGAGGTCAAGGGTATGTGGTAGGGGAAAGGGGTAAGTGGGATTAAGAAAAGAAATCTAAACAGTATAAGCAGAGACAAGGACAATTAAAACCCCTACTATAGACTGGAAGAATCTAAACCTACACCACAGAGTGTTATTATTCAGTATCTCCCTCTCAATTCCTGCAAAGCCATCTTAACATTCTATAACATCCCCAGTGTACTAGATCTACAATGCAGCTTTAGGATGCAAACTAATGCTCTAAGAAAGGTGTTACTAAAAACAAACAAAAACTTCTAGAGAGAAGGGGTCTCGGACTATCCACCTCTATCCATACTTTTGTTTCAAAATAATGCTTATCACAATTTTTAAATTCTATAGCTGCATTAACCTTTACAGACTTCTTTCTACTCTCAGACAGCTAAAAAGTATTCATAATTTTACTGGCTTCACAATCCTAGGTTGGCTTAGATGTCTGTGATGCAAAATCTGAGAGAAAGTGGTGAAATTTGCAGGAAGTTGTGCAAGACAAAAGGTGTGCAGCTGCTATGAAGTAAGTCTATTGATATTTGCCACTAAATATATACATGTGAATGAATATATTTATGTATTAGGTTGGGAAAAAAATTCTTTCAGATTCTTCCATAAGATGGTACGTAAAAATCCAAACAAAATATTGTTGGCCGGTATTTGTTGTTGTTCAGTTGCTAAATAATGTCTGACTCTGCAATCCCAGGGACCGCAGAACACTAGGCTCCTCTGTCCTCCACTATCTCCCACTTTGCTCAAATTCATGTCCATTGAGTCAATGATGCTATCTCACCATCTCATCCTCTGTTGCCCCCTTCTCATTTTACTTTCAGTCTTTCCCATTATCAGAGTCTTTTCCAGTGAGTCAGCTCTTCACATCAGGTGGACAAGGTATTGGAGCTTTAGCATCAGTTCTTCCAATGAATATTCAGGGTTGATTTCCTTTAGGACTGACTGGTTTGATCTCCCTGCAGTCCAAGAGACTCTCCAGTATCTTCTCCAGAACCACAGTTCGAAAGCATCAATTCTTCGGCACTCAGCCTTCTTTATGGTCCAAATTTCACATTTGTACATGACTACTGGAAAAAGCATAGCTTTAACTATATGGACCTTTGTCGGCAAAATGATGCCTCTGCTTTTTAATATGCTGTCTAGGTTTGTCATAGCTTTCCTTCCAACCCCAATATTACTGTTATTTATGAAAGAAATGACCAAAGCTTAAAATAAATGGTATTACTGTGGTAACAAAAGATAGGTTACAAAAACTCTTTCAATAAGAGGATACACTAACAGCTGACAGGTCCATACATGGTCATTCATAGGTTTTAAATTCTTTTTCAACTACTTTTCTAGACCTATTAGATTTTGTGCGTCGAACAAGATGACAAAGATGAAAGTAGACACTTAACTTTCCAGATAAGCCAGAGATGAGACCAAAGGAAAGATTTATAAAAAGGAGGCTAGTCAACCCACCAAGTTGCAGGATTAGACTTGAATCACACTCAAACCCCAACACCAATGGCGTTAGAGTGGTGAAAAGTGAAGACACTTCTTCCCCAATTCGACCTGGCCGCCTTCATATCAGCATTCCTCCTACTACACTATCAGATCTTATCCCTCTTTTCATGTATTGGTCAATTATCAGAATAAAATACTATTCACTTGGCACTGTTGAGAAGTTATTTTTCATATGTGTTTTTCTTAGATACCCAATGTTTCAAGATTTGGAATAGAGGTATTTCTCACTTTTAGTAGCAACAGTATAATGATAATCAACTTGGAACCAGCCCTGAATCTTGTTGGACAAAGGTTTGTCGTGAATTGGAATAGTCCAATAATATTCTATAATATTACTCTGTATCACCCAAGTCCTCCTCGCTGAGGGATGTGTAGAAGCGTGTAAACTAGGATATGCTGTTCAATGTCTACATAATACAGCCATGCCCTCAGAGGTGGGAGGTACATGGGACTGTTGGTTCCCTACTCCAAGGGGCCCCAAATTGCCCTTTGTGGTTCAGCTTTTACCCTTTTGATGGCTCTTGGTCACAGCCTGCCTCCGGGAACAAGTGAAAGTGTAAGTTGCTCAGTCCTGTCCGACTCTTTGCAATCCCATGGACTCTAGCATACCAGGCTCCTCTGTCCATGGAATTCTCCAGACCAGAATACTGGAGTGGCAGCTGTTCCTTTTTCCAGGGGATCTTCCCAACGCAGGGATGGAACTCAAGTCTCCCACATTGCAGGTGGATTCTTTACCATCTGAGCCACCAGGGAAGTGAACAAGTAGTCACTATAAATTACCACATCTTTCTCAGAAAAAACAAAGCTGTTCAGAGAACCCCTTAAGTGATCCCTAAATATAAGAATAAAGAATTTTATTTTGTAAATTGTATCTGTATATTTAGAAGCTGTTTTGGGGTTGTTGGTCTTTCTTTCCCACACGATCACAAACAAGAACAACACGAATGGTTAAAACTATCTCTACTGTACTTAACGGTTTTATAGGCGTTTGGCCGAAATTAGGGCAGCAGTATATTAGGAACACCCACTACGCACATATACATTTTAAAAGGTAGTAAGTTACAATAATAGTTAATATATCCACTAGCCACTACCAAGTTCTATTACTCAGCAAACTAGTACTACTTTTTGGGCTACAGAAGCAGAGTGCTTAAGATCAGCAATAAAGACACATTTTGTGAAAATGTATTTAACCCAGATTATATGGATTGGTAGATAATGGTAGGGTTGACCATGACTTTTTTCTTCCAGTATGTTAATGTTCTAAAGTGGGATAAACTTCCCAGTGGGGATGGGATAAACTTTCACAAAATTGGAGAAAGCCTTGGTGATACACCAAAATCCGTAAGAATAAATATGGATGCAAGTCGTACATGAGGGCCTTCCCTTGAAGAAGTGGCTGATTGGGCAGACTCAGCAGCCCTTCTCTAGGTCTAGGAAAGCTGCAGGCGCAGATGAAGGAGGCTGGTGACATCTCCCGGCAGTTAGAAAAGGCCACCTTTGGACAGTTAATTCTGATGAAAGTGGTTTCCATTTGAAGTAAGAACCTTCAAGGACTCAACGCTCTTGATACATGTCTGAAAGGCTCATTGATTCTAGGGGTTAAAGTACTAGCAGAGAGAAGCCATCGGGGAAGGCAACGGCACCCCACCCCAGTACTCTTGCCTGGAAAATCCAATGGACGGAGGAGCCTGGTGGGCTGCAGTCCATGGGGTCGCTAACAGTTGGACAGACTGAGCGACTTCACTTTCACTTTTCTCTTTCATGCATTGGAGAAGGAAATGGCAACCCACTCCAGTGTTCTTGCCTGGAGAATCCCAGGGACAGGGGAGCCCGGTGGGCTGCCGTCTATGGGGTCACACAGAGTCGGGCACGACTGAAGCGACTTAGCAGCAGCAGACGCAGCAGCAGCAGCAGCAGCAGCAGCGAGAAGCCGTAATATTTCTTAGTAGTAGTGTTAACTGCTCAGTCGTGTCCAACTCTTTGCAACCCCATGGCCTATAGCCTGTCAGGCTCCTCTGTCCATGGGATTCCCCAAGGAAGAATACTCGAGTTATTTACCACTCCCTTCTCCAGGGGATCTTCCTGACTCGAGGATCTAACCGGGTCTCCTGCATTGCAGACAGATTCTTTACCACCTGAGCTACAGGGATGGCTTAGCTTTTGTTTATTAGGCTCTGGTTTAGAGTTCTGCAGGTTTTAAGACTACTGGCTCAGCGAGCTGACAAGCCAATTATAGCAAAAGGTCCAAATGCAAGTTCTTAAGCCTGTATGTTTCTCACTTGCAACTGTGCCTGGATTCCACCCAGAATCAAGTCATTTCTGTTTCTCTCTTTAGAATTCTATCCTATTTTGCTGCCAGATAATCCCCAAACTTGAATAAATCTAAAACTGAAATACAGCAAGCAACTCCTTAATCTTACACTGAAGGTGCTCTTCGTTTTTCAGCCACTATTTTTTCTCTGTTCTCCTAAGCTACAGTTCAATTAGACCACAGCCCCAAGTCTTGCTCTGTTTATGATGTTTGGTCCTTCCTTACCCACTCACTGAAATCCAACTCCAAATGACTCCTGCTGGATCTTAACTCTGGAGCACCTCACGGTACTTTTGCCTGCATGCTAAGTCGCTCAGTCATGTCTGACTCTTTGCGACCCTGTGGACTGTAGTGCTCTTGGCTCCTCTGTTCATGGGATTCTCCGGGCAAGAATACTAGAGTACTAGTAATACAAGAATATTACAATACTAACTTTGCCCTTTCCTACCCCAGTGGATATTCCTGACCCAGGGATCTAATCCATGTCTCTTTTGTCTCCTGCACTGGCAGGTGGGTTCTCTACTGCTAGCACCAGACGGGAAGCCCGACAGCACTTCACCAGCACTTTATTGCCTTTTATGGGCTTCCCTGATGGGTCAGAGGGTAACGAGTCTGCCTGCAATGCAGGAGACCCGGGTTCGATCCCTGGGTCTGGGAGAGCCCCTGGAAAAGGGAATTGCAGCAACCCACTCCAGTACTCTTGCTTGGAAATTTTTTTTGTGGAGCCTGGAGGGCTACAATCCATGGGGTTGCAAAGTGTCGGATTCGACTTTTTTTCCTTTCATATCAGTCATCTGTCTAACCTGCTATACAGAGCATGTTCCTTAGGAGCTGACACTTTTCATCTTGCAGCCTGGTCATATATGCAAATACATTCAGTGGAATCCATTTCAGGTTCCCTTTCATGAATGTACTGTCCACTTTCACAGCAAAGGCAGAGATGCCAGCTCCTCTATGGAATACTTATTTGTTGTCTTGAATGGAAGCCCAACTGTCAAAAGGGTGGTTCCCTACAGAAATAACTAGTTGGAGAGAATCAAATGAACAAGAGATTTAGAAATAAAGGGCTTGGGCTCAAAATGATCTGTCAGCTTCTGTGACCTTGAGACAAGTTACTTCCATTGCCTAATTTCTTCCTTTACAGATGCTAATGTTTATTATCTACCTCACAGGGAAGAAAGAGATGCAATGGGAAAATACATAAAACCACACCCCAAAGAATAAAAACTGCTGTGAGAACACCCTTCCGTCTTACAAAAACCTATTCTGAAGTCTACTTAGAACCTCTTAAGTAGAGAGCCAGACTGGAACACTGCACAGCTTGAGGGTCAAAAAGCAATTACTATTTTATTTCACTTTACACTCTATAAACACAACTACAGAAACAAAGATCCTGAAGATCTAAACCAGACGTTAAAGTTGGCTATGCATTATTTAAAGAATTCCAGAGCCTTCCCTCAGAGCACATTCTTTAACAAACTGATTGACTTGGTTTCGCAACCTCCGGGTTATCAGATTTACAAAGTTTTACGTAATAAGCTTATCTAATAAATTCTTCAAATCTTGCTCTTTATTTTATGATGGCACTGGTCTCTTGATTCCACTAGAGGCTAGGAATCTAGCATTTATTACAGTAGCTGCTACTGCTAAGTTGCTTCAGTTGTGTCCGACTCTGTGCGACCCCATAGACGGCAGCCCACCAGGCTCCCCCGTCCCTGGGATTCTCCAGGCAAGAACATTGGAGTGGGTTGCCATCTCCTTCTCCAATGCATCAAAGTGAAAAAGTGAAAGTGAAGTCGCTCAGTCGTGTCCGACCCTCAGCGAGCCCATGGACTGCAGCCTTCCAGGCTCCTCCGTCCATGGGATTCTCCAGGCAGGAGTACTGGAGTGGGTGCCGCTGCCTTCTCCGTTACTACTGTAGAAACAATTTCAAAGCAGAAAACCAACTCATTTATCTGCTACGATCAACTTCTGATGCTCTCCTCAGACTCGTGCTTTACCATTCACACAATACAAGCCCTTTCAATTTCCTCCTATTTCCCGTATTTTCCCCCTGGGAACCTTCGTTTTTACAAAGCCTGAATTCCACGTTCACATGATGGCAAGACTTCAAAGTCACTACTTTGAAGTCTTCCAAACTCGGCCTCGGACGATCTCACTCATTCAGCAAATCTTGTGCACCCAGCGGCTCTGGGCCTAGCCCTGTGCTCAGAGCCCAGCAACAGCAGGGACCAGAAGCTGAATTCCGACTCTACCATTTTCTAATTACCTCATTTGGGCAAAGTACTTCTGCTCTGCAACTGTCTCCTCACTTATACACCTGCAGTGAGAGGAGTAAATGTAACAAACTTAAGTGTCTTCAGGCAGTGCCCAGCACCTAGTACGCACTCAACTAAGAAAATAATTATACAATAGTGAGCCAATCAGATAAGATTCTTGACCTATCTTGATCACTTTTGGTAAGTGTTATTTTATATTTAAAGTTTGCTTTGTGCTAACATGGTCCTTCCCTCAAGGATCTTCTAATCTTTTTAACAGAATGCACTTAAAAAGCCTGTTGACTTTGTAAATGCTAAAAGCCATTCTCTACTTTCTGACTCTCCTAAACAGGCCCAGCCCCAAAACATCAACTTCTCTAGAAAACTCCTTTGGAATTTAAGTTTAAATTCCAATAGAGACCCCCAACTGAGCATGAGATCAACACTTAAAGGCTTGGTTTCTTTTCAAAAAAATAGAGTTTGAAGAGCACCATTCTGAGGTACTTTGATTTTTGTTAGCATAACAGTATAAGCCACTGAGAGTACACTAGGCCATACTCATCCTAACTACAGGGACTAGCAATAAGGAAGCCATTAAATTCCTGCCTCCAGCTTTAGCTTAATATTTTATTGGACATAATTGGATATGGAAGCAGAACTCAATGTTAATGCTTTTCCTGTCTAACCATTTAGAAGTGGCAATGCTACAAGATTTTCATCAGCTACCAATCGACTACTACTATTGCTCCACGCAAAATAAAACTAGTGAACCATTTTTAAACGAAACAGAAGTAAGTATAAACTGTTCTCCAGAAAAACCTCAACGGCCTTACTATCAACCCAGTGCTGATGAGTGAATTAACAGAAGACTGCTGCTTCCTCTTAGAACAAGAAAGACTGCTTCTCGCCAGATGTCAAGAAAAACATAGCAAAGAAGCTCTGATAAATATGCAAAGGTAGAGATTATCGTCAGAAAATGGCAACTTTGCCCACCTCTAGTCCACCTTCTCCCTTCTGGTGATTCCACGTTTTTCACTACCCATCATTCTATAGTCAGAAAATTTTAAAAGAGGAGGCTTTTTTTAAAAAAATCCAGTATAAATAACCCAAGTGCTTGTAAACTAAAGGATCCACCAAAAAGTGGAACTGATAGAACCAGAGCGAATGGGTTTTTATTTTAAAGCACGGGGACTGTCTGGATATTCCATAATCATGCCTACATTCATCTGAAGCCGCAAACTGCTATTTCAGGGGAGAGGAAAATATAACAAGAGGCAGAAGGGTTGGGGCTGCAACATTCACGCCATTTCTACCCTCTGTTAGCACTCAAGGTTTTATTTGGTTTCACGCTCCATTTGCAGGTTAAAGTGGTGACTCCCGCTAGGCGGGACCAAGACGGCCCGGGACCCTCCAAGGGGCCAGGAGGCGTCTCGGCCTCCCGTCCTAACCACGACCCCGTGGGAGAGCACAGGGCTGGGTGAGCCCCTTTGTTTCCACAATCAACCCAGAGAAAGGAAGGAAGGAGAGAGGGAGGGCGGGAGGGAAGGAGGGAGGGGGCTAATCCCTTCCAGCCCTGAGGCTAGACGGAGGGTCTGCTGAGAAGGGGATGGGCAAGGGCAAAGACCTCCCATCCCGGCCAGCCCGGACTGCCACACCAACCCCGCCCCGGCGCCCCAGCGGAGGGGACCAAGCGCGCCGGCCGCCCTCACCTCGTCCTCCTGCTCGCTCCGGAAGCAGAGGCACGCCGCCCGCTTCTTGAAGCCCTCGCGGTCATAGGTCCGCGTCTGGTTGGGCTTGAACTTCATCATAGAGGAGGGTTCTTGCTGCCACTGCTGCCCCGGCCGCCGCCACCCCGCCGGGCAGTGGGGTCGAGGGCGAGTCGGGGCGCAGGGAAGCGAGGAGGCGGCGCGGGGAAGGGTAGCGAGGCCGGGTCAGTCCCGGAGCAGACGACCGCTCCGACGCGGGGCAGAGCGCGAGCGTCGGTCACTGGAGCCCGGGTACCGGGGTGGAAGCGCCGCCTCTGTCCGGGCGTCCGCCGCTCTCCATGGAGCCCGCCGCACGCTCGCCTCCGCTCTCTCCTGCTGCCGCCTTCGCTGCCGGAGAAAGCGAGGCTCCAGGCTCGCGCCACGAGGAAACAGTTGCAGAAACTGGCGCCGACTGGGCATCAGCGCCGCGGCAGCTTCGCACCGCCCCCTTCGCCGTATTTAAGGGGCCGCGCACGCCCCGCCCCCCTCGGCGCACCGCCCTGCGCGCCTGCGCGCCGGGAACCGTTGCGATGGGGGAGGGGGGCCGGGGGCGGGCCCTCAGCCTTCAGGCTGCAGGATTTCGGCGGGGCGGGCGGGCTGGTGCTCCGCCCCAGCGCGGGAGAACCGCGATTCTAGGTAGGTGCCAGCGAATGGAAAGAAGCAAAGAAGTCTCCCCCCGTGTTTATAAGTCTCGTAATATTACCTGCGAGGACCTCAAATAGCCTCTCCACGAGCGGGGCCTAACCACATACCTCCTCGGCAAAATCGCTCCTGGTCAGAAAACGCCTGGAGGCCTCGCTGCGCTGGCAGGCTCTGTAGTGACTGTGTAGTCGTCCCGAGAGCGCCCGTCAAGTGTAGGGCGGACGAGTGAGGCCTGGAAAGGTGAAGACGTTGATGAAGACGTTTTATTGTTTCTGTTTTCCCAAGGAAGGGAGAAAGAACATTTCCTTTTTATTTTTTAATCTTTGGTTGGGGGTAGCGTCGCTTGTATTCTTTCAAGAGTCAACAGAAGCTTAGACGTTTGTTAGAAAAATATCTTCTGAGCGTATCTCTTGCTAAGTAACAGACAAGGCCAGGTGTTGGGGCCGCCATCACCAAAGAGAATGGAATGTCTGCTGTCCAGGGGCGCTCAGTCTCTCGGGGACTTGGGACAAACGATTTTTGTGTTTTCACACAAGCGCCAGGATAGGAGCCAGGAGACCTACCTTAATGTTAAGGAAGTTGGTGAGGACGCCCAGGGGAGCCCCTCTCCCCGCTCCATCCTCTCACCTCCACAGGGCCCGGGCCGCCTAGGTCCAGCCCCATCGGACAGTTCAGCTTTCATTCCTGGAGGGCCTCCTGAGTGCCGGGCCCTGGCATCTCAAACCAGCCCCTGCCCTGCCCGGAGCGTGGGCACCTGAGAGCAGACAAATATTAAGCAATCACCCAAGTGCGTGTAAAACGACAGATGTGGCAAGGCCTCAGGTGGCAGAGGGTTTTATGGGGAGATTTGACCAGATCCGCAAGTCAGAAAAAGCAGCAAGCCGAGAGCTGCGGCTGGAGGAAGAGGAGGAACTAAGTAGGCCGGGAACATTTTCAAGGCGGAGGGAACTGCGGCTTACGCGAAGAACAGAGAGGGAGGGAATGAGGGGAGTCCTCAGAAATGAAAGGAAAAGACTACCGTGCCTGCAGACGGGTTCAGGGAGGTGGGTTCCCCTTCTGGCCCAGGGAACTGTGACGATTGACCATTCAGAGGAGGGGGAAGGCTTTGGAGAGCTCAGAGTGGGCATTAGTCTTGTTTTTCTAGGCCTTGACCTCCTTTAGTTTAAGAACTACTGCATGTAACTCATCTCGCCCTCAGAACCTAGCGGGTGCAAGATTGTACAATGACTTAATGTTGAATAAGGAGAAATTAGGTTTTACCAAGGCACAATTGGAAACATTATCAAGGCTGTGCAGAGACATTTTCTAGGTCTTAACTTTCTTAGAGAAGCCACTTGAAGTTTATTTCCAGATTTACAAACAGGGACAGAGTACAGCTAAGTAGGGACCCCAGTACAGCTAACAGGCAAATATTATTTTTAGATCATTGGTTCAAATTGATGAAGTGATTAATTTCACTGTAGCCTTTTTAAGTGACAAGGAAGACTAAGTTTCTCTCTGCTTAAAACTCTTCAAAGGTCTGGTTTCTAGGTGGCGTTCAATAAATGCTGGTTGGGTGAATGTTGGTTCCCTCAAGTCCTTCCTATGTAGTAATTATGTGAGGTGAAACACCAGGATTAACTGGGGAGGAAGGAGGAAGATGCATGGAATCAGCTCACCAAAGGCAGGAAAGGCAGCAGCACAAAACTGGTGAGTGTGAGCACAGGGTTACTTGCTTCTGGCTCGACTGTAGGACTTGGTTGAAAACATCTTGAGTTCAAATCTCACACGTGCCTAACTACCATAAGGAGCTTTTCCTCACCTCTCAAATGTGTAGTATTTATACTATCTTGGACAAAGCTTAACTAAGCTATAACCGTGGATCTAAAAGTCCTTTAAAACTAGAAAGCATTTAAAGAAACATAAGATTAAGGTATTAATAAGGAAATTTTCATTGAAGATCTCTTTCTCCCTCCTTTCCTCAGGGATCTGGGGAGTAATGGAGAGGGCCTTGGGAAGGGCTGTGGGTTTTTGCATTATGAGGGAGGGAACTTCATTTAAAAGGAATTCTGCAACAAATCATTGAATGATACTATGAATACCAGCTACCACCCCTTTTTGTTAACTGATTAACTTAATACCTTATTGCAATTATTTGAGAGAAACCTAACTGAAAAGGAAACTTGTGTGACTGAAATGAGGGAGTAGAGAAAGGCTGAATCACATATGTTAGGTCTTCATTTCCCTGTGTCAGTTCCTCACACCCCAGCTCAAAGCTCCCTCCTTAGTGTTGTCTAATGTATATTGTCCACCTGAAAGGCAATGTTCACAGCTTAGATCATATCTAGCCAGATCATAGTTGAGATAGATGCAAGCTTGTTTTTCCTCCTCAGGGCCAGTTAGAACTGGGCTACTCTGGCTGGTTCCCTTTGGGATCAGAGTCCAATTTCAAGTTAATCGCTGTTTAGTTCGCTTACCACAGTATTGTCTTACCTATAACATATTATACACAGAGCCTCTTCTTGTACTGTTTTCAAATGTTTGGAACCCCAGAGAGGGAAACAGTTTAACACTGCCTGTATAGAATACTTCTTTGACCTGGGTTCTTTTAAAAATGTCTGTGGAGGGAGCTTGCTGCCTTCTGTGGTAACTGACTCATAATGTTACCATGAAGTAAACTTCTGTGATAAAACCAGTCATGACAAAAGGTCCTTTCCTGAGTCTTTCTCATCATAATAACAGCCAGTCTTTACTGAGTGTTAGCCAGTGCTGGGTGCTTCTCATGATCTCATATAAGTGACCCCAGCAGCAGCTCTTCTATGAAGCAATTCTTGTTTATTGTCCCCATTTTACAGGCAAAGAAACAGAGGGCAGTGTTCTGTCTTTGCAGTCCAGGTTCTTAACCCCTGCACTATATTACTGTGTGCTTATCTTGCTTCTATTACGTAATAATTATTTCGTGTGTGTTGTGTTCTAACACTGAAGTTTCTTTCTGTTTTAAAATGAAAAAGGAGCTTTGTTTAAGGTGGAATCTGGAAGAGACAGTCTTAACAACGAAAGTGGAACTTTGGATTAATTTCCTGTCACCTAAAGTGATTTTTTCTTTTACCAAAGAGAGACTAGAATGGAGTGAGAAAAGTTTGAAAATGGAAAAGCCTTAATAGGTTCGAGCTTTAGGATTAAAAATCCTAAATAGGATTCATTAAGCCAACCCCCATTTGCAGAACTTTAAAAGTAGACTGTTTTGACCATTTAAAATCTTCTCTTTCACTGAAATAAAGGAATGGTTTCCAGATTTGCAGTCCATTTTCTATTTCCTCAATTCCTGCTTACTGTAGAGCACTTTGTTTCATGAGCATCATGTTTATAATGCAGTTCTCTGTGGCTAATAAAAAAGTTTACAGGGAAGCACACTTCCTCCTTTCCGTCTTTATCACTCAGAGAAAGGTATACACTGAGTGTTTATCTCCTTGGCAAAGGCAATGACTTGACATTTTCACCGACTCCTCCAGGACAGCATTTTGAACTTCTGCTTCATTTGAAGAGGGTTGTTTCTGCTACCCAACAATTTCACATTTTCGTTTGGGAATAAAGGCAAAAAAAAGGATGTCTGCTCATAAGAGAACCCATATTAATCAGTTGCAATGTACAGACCTTGTTTTGCTCTAGAGTCAAACAACAAAAGATATTTAGAAGACAATTAGGAAATGTGAACACTGAATATTTTATGATATTAAATAATTATAGTTACTTTGGGGGCCGTGATCATGTTTAAAAAGGGGAGTCTTTACCTCTTTGATCAAAAGTGACAGCAGGACTAACACAACACAGAAAAGATCACGGAGGAATGGAGACAACAACAATGTGTGAATGATCGTGGTGACAGCTAGCATCTGCCGGGTGCTTCCTGGAGAGTCTGCTCTACACACTTTCCAGGTGCTCATTTACAGATGAGAATATTGAAGTACAGATGAGTTAAGTAGTTTATCTGGTTCACAAAACTGGAAGATGGCAGTGGACACAAGAGTAGAACTCAGAATTCAAGAACTATAATTATCATCACAGTGACAAACATTGATGCAGAGCTAATAAACAGAAGACACAATCGCAGTCTCTTATGGATGCCTAACCTTTAGCTAGAGACCATGCTTTGTTTAGATAAAGATAACTGGGAGGTGAATTTGCACTCAGAGCTCAAAAGTGTGCAGGCCTGGGACAAGTCCTAGACCACTTGGAAGTTTTGTATATGCCTGAAGGTTGAACTAAGTCTTTGAATGCACAACAGGTTCTTATATAAAAGTGAAGAAGAATTTGAAGGAAGGAGGTTGTGAAAGTCTAACAAATATAAATAAAAAAGACTGAAAATTAGTACACTAAAATATTGACAATTGGGTGTCTTTATTGCTGAGATTGTGAAGGATTTAAAAAAATTCTTATGTATGTTTTTCCTCACTTTCCAACGTTTCTACAACATACATATATCACGTTGGTGACTTTTTTTAGGAGGAAAATCTTGGAAGTCATAAAGACAAGAACTAGTTTTTATCAAACTCCAGCAAAGGTTAATTGTATCTGTTTGTAGTGACTAAAACAGAGGAGGTCTTTGACCTTTTCTGGCTGTTTAGAAACTTGTAGGTCAGAGCCATATAAGTTCATTAATTTGGTTCTGCATAGCTGAGTTTATCTCTTTCTCCCTTATATCTGTAAGTCAAAAGGAAGTTATTCATTGATAGATATAAAAACCAATCCTAGATTATACAGATGTGCATTGTTTTTGTAGGGTTTGGTTTTTTTCTTTTACACTGTACGTTATTACCAGTAGATGTTTCATATAAGGAGCCTCTAAAGGATCATGAACCTCTTGAAATTGTATGCAAATATCTGTGTGTTTGTGAACATATATATCTTTTTTAGAGGAAATGAGTTCACAGTTTTCTCATATTTTCAGGGAACCTCTCAAAAAGATTAAGGACCATTACCTGAAGCAGACGCACCTATAAGTCCCAGACAAGGGTAAAACAAGTCTGAATTTTTTATTAGGAAGCTAGAGTCAAAGTTGGAATCAGGTGATACTGTCAGTCCAGATGTGGGGTTCAATAATAAGATATTACAGTCATGAGTTGCTCATAAGCTTGTAAATCAGAATTCAGACCGTAGGGACAGAAATGGTCTGGAACCAGATAGAACACAGCAAAAGCAGTTTTAGTAAATACCTGTCACATGAAAAGGAATTGATTTTAGATTTGGTTAAGATAAGAATTTTTCCAGTAATACTTATAGGTCAATATGAGTTAATGTGGCTGAGCTCCCAGATAACTATGTAATTATTCCGACTCTCCTTCCTAAGAGGTCTCTCCATATGCTGTGAACAACTTACAAGAGATTCAACGATGCTGGACTCTCTGCTTTCAGTTACTGCCTTACCACCTTCATTACATTACAGATATGTCTGAGGCTTTAAAACCTTCAAGGAGTGACCATAGGAAAGTCATCATCACCACCATCATCATACTTGAAACCGTATCACACAAATGCAGATTACTGTAGGGTCAAGATGTTCCACAAAATAATAATGATAACATTTGGTTTGGGTTTTATAGCTTAGAGAATGAGAATAACTTATTTCAAAGATTGGATGGTTAGTTGGACTGGTTCTCATGGAATACTGGATGAATTTATTTCTTTAAATTCAATACTTTTGTGGAGGATACAAAAGAAATAGAAGACCTAATTCTTAACCTGAAGACACTTGCAGTCTTTTCAGGAAACATGAAACAGTACAAAGTATTATTTCCATATAGAGTACAGTATTTAATTCAAGGTGTTCAAGTGCTAAACTACAACTATATTCAGAGGCTAGCTGAGGGCTCTTGAAAATTGCTCTTTGACAATAACACACACATGCATACACAGATTTCCCCCTATCTCTAGTGAAGGTAGCTTGCATTATCAGTTTCCTTTCATTTTTGAAAAGAAAATTAGTAATACATTAAAGTATTGTGTTTAGAAGACATCTTCTATTTCAGTTTTATATTCTTCAGGGGTCTTCTGTATTCCAGTTTTTTATCAAGTCACATTAGTTTAAAAGGCAAACATCCATACACAGATGCGTTTTTTATTGATGAATTTTTCAGGCTGAACATTTATATATCTAATCATCGAAAAAAAGTATTGTTCTACTTTATTTGACAGAGTCAGGTAATGTCAGGATAAATATTTATTTAAGCCACACATAGTGTAGTTTTTTGGCATTTAAGAGACACACTTGCATTTCATTGTTTTGCTTACCATTTAAATCTCAACCATAGTTTTTCAAATATGGCACTATATATGAAGATTTGTCTTTATCTCTTTTAGCTTTTTGGAAAAATTAATGATAAAATTATCTTTGGTTTCTACTTATAGGTGGGTTAATTAGATAAGAGATTTTTAAAATTCACATTTGAAGAAACTAGGGGAGGTTTGGGGCTTCTCAGGTGGCGCTAGTGGTGATGCAGGAGACATAAGAGATGCAGGTTTGATTCGTGGGTGGGCAAGAGTCCCAGGAGGAGGGCATGGCAACCCACTCCAGTATTCTTGCCTGGAGAATCCCATGGACAGAGGAGCCAGGCTGGCTACAGTCCATGAGGTTGTATAGAGTTGGACACAACTGAACTGATGTAGCACATGTACACAGGGAGGTTTTAAGACAGAATATATCAATATGTACTTGAGAAAAATTCTCAGCGTTTATATTGGGTTTGAAACTGTAGTACAAAACTGTGAGATACCTGATCACAGAAGCACGAGCCATTTGGCCATAGGTTTTCTAACAATGCCATTTGCCAAAGCCACTGTGACAGTCTAGTCTATAGGGAACGGCACACTGGACTGAAAAACAAGATCTCTGGGTTCTGATGGCAGTTCCTTTATTATCTCCAACTGTTTCCAAGTGGAAGTATTAATACCTGCCCATCCAGCTCTCAGAGTTTCATGAGGACAAACTGCGATAATAATTAAAAACACTTTTGGCAAAACAGAATTAGTTCAAAATTTTAAGATAAACTTCTTTTTAAAAATATTTATTTATCTTTGGTTCTGCTGGGTCTTAGTTGTGGCAGGTGGGCCTTTCATTGTGGTGTGTAGTCTTCTTTCTAGTTGTTCACTGGCTCCACAACATGTGGGGTCTTAGTCCCCCAGCCAGGAATTGAATCCACATCCCCTGCATTGGAAGGCAGATTCTTAACCACTGGACTCCCAGGGAAGTCCCTCAAGATAACTATCTAAGAAAAAATTTGATTTAAGTGAAAATCAAATGAAAGTATAACAATAGTTGCAAGTTTCCCCCAGACTGCTACAAAAGTCCAGGAAAATTCTGTTTAGGGAGACTCTAAATTCTCTATTAGTTTCAAAGCATTCTTTCCCACAGTGGTGATTCCAGCCACATGCATTCTGTGAAACAACATCTGCCCCTTACTCTGTTGCTGGTAAAGTATAAAGAGCGTGGGAAAAGAAGAATGATTAGGAGAAAAGACACTTACGGTAGAAAGGAGATTAATGTTAACAAATGGTTGTTAAAGTTCTTTAAGAAAGGTTTCCACCTAAGGATTTGTGGCAAGCTTATCAGATAGTCTAGTCACCATCCAAGGCAGCAATGGGAGAAAAACTTCAGGGTGTCACTTAAGAGCCTGTGTTTTCTTTTTTCCAACTTCATATCTTTACACCACCTCTCATTTATCTGTACTCCTTGTTTAACATTCCTCTCTTCCCCCAAAGCCTTGCTAGAGGTGGGAATTTCAAGTCAATAAACACTTAAGTACATTTTTCTTGAGGAAATTTCAGAGTATTTCCTGCTTTTGTCTGTAATTCATGATATTGTACTTGTTTTTCTTGGGTAAAAGAAACCAATGGCTAAAAACTTTCTAAATCTTTCTCCTACTGCTGCCTACACCATCTTGGAGGCATTCTTGTTTACTCATTGCTGGTACTGAGAGCTTTTAAAAGGGTTAAATCCATATTGCTATTCCAGAATCTTTGAAAAAAAAAAGTCTAGTAATAAATGGTTATATAAATTACAATATCCACTTCAAAATTTACTATGTAACTATTAAAAAAAACTAAGTAGTTTCTAAAAACAAGGCAAGAGCTTATAACAAAGTTAAAAGTGTAAGAAGTACATACAATACAGTCACAATTATATACAGATCTTTGAGTATCAGTTCAGTTCAGTTCAGTCGCTCAGTCGTATCTGACTCTTTGTGACCCCATGAATCGCAGCACGCCAGGCCTCCCTGTCCATCACCAACTCCCGGAGTTCACTAGGTGGGTTTTTTTCCTACATGCTTTTCTATATTTTCCCAATTTTCTTTCGTTATCATGTTTGTATTAGAATAGCATGCCTTTGTATTTTTTTCCCAGCCAAATCTTAATCACTTTCACATTGATTAATAAGAATAAAATCATGTATAATCTTAACAATAATTATTAAAAAACAATTCTGGGAGGATTTGGTGAACAACAAATGAATGAGTTCACTCCAGACCACTCACCTTTAAGTCAGTGCTAGAGCTCAACCTGTTAATATGCAAGGTAGAAAGTGGCGAGGTTACTGTAGCTTTGTGATAGACTTCATTTAACCTCAGCCACTGCAGGCAGGGATACCTCGAAAGACCCCATTACTGCCCCCCGCTTCATCCTTTACTATCTCTTTCCTTTCCAACTTCCCGTTTTATTTCCATGTCTCTCCAATGACTTAAATCAATGGGCAGGAAGGGAGGGAAAAAAATGAAGCAGGTCAAACTTAAAGGTACAGGAAAGATTCTTTTTTCCTTACTTCTATCTCTGCAGGCAGGAGAGGTCCCTTTGGACAAGTTCTGAGAAATAGAACTATTTCATGTGACTGAGCACTCAACTACTTCTGCCAATGGAGCTTGTGACCCAGTTGTGGGAGTGGAGTTGAGTTCCCTTTTATTTCTTCAAGTGACTTTTTAAAAGGCACTGAAACTTGTAACAGTTTCTCTCTTCCTCTCTTTCTTTTGAACACTAAAAATTCACAATAATAATATTATCCTGTTAACATTTTGTGAAACTGATCAAGGCCTAAAGCAGCTTTTCTGGCATAAGGTTTTTGCAATATCTAATGTTACGTGGCAGTCTGGATGGGAGGGGAGTTTGGGGGAGAATAGATACCTGTATATGGTATGACTGAGTCCCTTTGTTGTCCACCTGAAACAATCACAACATTGTTAATTGGCTATACCCTAGTACAAAATAGTAAGTTTAAGAAAGAGATTGTTGCAATATCATATTCAATAAAGTTTTGTGGGCAGAGACTGTCTAAAGTCATAGAGTAGTGCATATTCAGATGCCCCTTAAGTTCTCCATTAACTCTCTAAACATACTCAAAATTAACACCAAATAAATAAATAAGTAAAAGTGTTCTGTGATATTCAAGCAATATTTTTTCAACCTTTAAAATATTGTGGAGGAAAACTGTCTCTAGAAAATGTTGCCTTTGCTGTTTATTTTGTAGCATATAATTTGTGCAGTTTAGACAAGTTCCCTAAATACTGTCTAGTAGGGAAGAAAAATAAATATTTGTAAGTTGAGAAAGAAGAACAATAACAGATGGATGTCCAGAGTGCTACTCCCCCTGGGACTCCAGAAGGCCAGCAGCAGAGGTCTTAAAATGAGAGTTTCCAGGCAAGATAGGGAAAGAAGAGGGGCCCAGGCTAAGGGAAGATCATGTTCAAAGGCACTGCTGTGTGAGAAAGAATCTTTAGGAAATGAAAGCTACTTGCTGAGAATAGCTGAAGACAAGGCTGAAGAAGCAGATATTGGCTACCTCACAGAGCTAAATGCAGGGAGTTTAAGGAATTTGGACTCTGTTGTATAGACAGGAGTATCAAAATAACCTCAGAAAGAGTTTTACTGGGGCAGCGCAGCTGTTGTAAAAATAGCTTTAGGCTTGACTGCCTCTAAGTGGGATAGGTCTTTTCCAGGTCCATACTGCCTCCTGCTTGGCTATATCATATCATTAACTTTGCACATTTAAATACTTGGCAGTGAGGAGCCTGGTGGGCTGCCATCTATGGGGTCACACACAGTCGGACACGACTGAAGTGACTTAGCAGCAGCAGAAGGCATTGTCTCAAGAAACCTCCAGGTAGATGATGGAGAGCCACGGAAAGACTGGACTAGGACAATGGCATGATCCAATCTGTAATTTAATAAGGTCAGGTATACATTAGAGAACAAGTATTGTAACAGCTGGTGGCACAAATTGGAAGGAAAGGCTGGTCAGAAAGATTATTTAGAAGATAGAATCTATAGGACTTGGTAACTGATCAGGTGTGGAAGATGAGGGAGGAAGTCTAAAATGGCTTCTAGGTTCTTTCTCTGATAAAGCGGTAGATTGGGGTATCATTCACTGAGATGGCTTTGCAAAGGAAGTAGCAGGGCAGAGGCAATGCAGGGATGTTCAATTTGAGGCCAGGTAAGTCTAAGGTCCTGTGGGCATGGCTAGTGAGACAGATCCTGTGGACATCCTGATCCAGACCCAAGCCACACTGTTGAGCCCAAGCTTACCTTAATTCTGTTTGTTCACCAGCTTCCTTGGCTGTATCCCAAGGAGACACTAGACTTCCATTCTCACTTGTCCCTACATACCTCAGTTCTCAATTTTTATCCATCCTGTAGAGGTTTTAAGGAGGAGGAATGTAATTACATTTCATCTTGTGACTATTCCCTCCCTCTTCCACCTGTCAACTAACTGCCCCAAGGTTGTTTGTGCTATTATTGCTAGGAGGCAGTTGTGACTGCATGGTTAACCACCCAGCGGCCCGTGCTGAGAGTTGTGGGCTGCATGTGAACATGTCTGCCAGCAAGAAGTGGCAGACACCCAGCCTTGGCCTTGAACATATCTGGCACAGAAGGCTTCCCTGTCTGGTAAAGATGGGCTGATTTGTCTGTAATAGGCCCCTCTACTGGAGCGGGTGGAGCTCAGGCTCAGCTGTTCATGGCGCTGGAACTAATGGCAAAATCATACTTAGAAGATTGCGGGACACCTCTGAAAGAATTTCTCTGGGCCATAAAGCATTTGCATTGCCTTCAGTAATTTGAAGGTTTCTCCTCTGGACCTAAGAGGAGTTTGGGTTCTATTAATAAGATCTACTTAAAGCACGCCTCAAAATGACCAAATTCTTATGTGATTTGGGTGTGTGAAGCTATCTGGAAGATGAAACAAATGACTGGTGAGTGCAAACCAGGAAGGACCTCCACCCAGCAGGTATACTCGGTGGTATCCCTCCACAGAAAAGTAGCGCTCCGTGAACCTTAAGTAGCTCCTTGATGCTTTGGGTAATCCACACACTACCTGTTGAGATGGTGGGAAGGAATATCTGGATTAAGGGCAAGAGAAGATTCCCTGGAGAAAGGATTGACTCCCCACTCTACTATTCTTGCCTGGAGAATTCCAGGAACAGAGAAGCCTGGCAGGCTAGAGTCTATAAGGTCACAAAGAGTCAGACATGCCTGGGTGACTAACACTTTCTCTTTTCAGGGTCATTGATGCTGATTTGAATACATTTGTATATTTGTGTTTATTTTAACTATTAAAATGCTGGTTGACAAGCTTGGAAAAGAAAAAGAAAAAAGGAAGCTAAACAAACATAATTCCACCACCCAAAAGTCCTCTCCAAATCATCATATGTTTTGATGAGTCTTAAGCCATATGTACTTACCCTGTTCCTCTTCTTCCCTTTCCAGCTATATTCCGAGGTTGGAACATTTCCACCAATCCAGAAAGTTCCCTTACCTCTTTTCAAATTAGTCTGCTTTCTTCACCTGCTCTCCACTTTCCTAGGCAAACACTCTTCTGATATCTATTGCTACAGACTGGTTTTGCCTGTTCTTGAAATTCATATAAATGGAAGCATACAGTTACACTGAGTTTTGTAATTTTTTTTAAATAGTAACATAGGTGAGTCATTTCTATTTCAATAATATTTAGCCACAATATCACTTTTAATGGAAAAATAATATTGATTTTTTATGAATGCACTGCATGATATTTATTTAAGCAGTTCCTACTGATGAGTATTTTGATTTTTAAAATTTTCTTCCTTCCTTTCTTCCTCCTTCTCCCCCTCCCCTCCTTCCTTCTTTCTTGCTATAATGAACACCCCAGATATTACTCTCACTATAAGCAAGACTTTGCACACAAGGCAACATGGGATCACATTCCTAGAAGTGGAATTGTTGTGTAAAGTACATATTATTGAAAAAACACACTGTAAGGAATATCCTTACTTTATTTTCTAGTATTATTAAAAGACATAAACTTGTTTTCTCACACCCCCACCAACATAAAGAATTTGGGGCAGGGGAAGTCTGTTATCATTGTCAATTTCACAGCATAAACATGGTATCTCATTTTAGTCTTTTATTATTATTAATGAGGTTGAAAACTTCTGAGGATTTAATTTTGTCATTTTATAGTGATAGTAAATTTTTTCTTAAANCTCTTTGTGACCCCATGAATCGCAGCACGCCAGGCCTCCCTGTCCATCACCAACTCCCGGAGTTCACTAGGTGGGTTTTTTTCCTACATGCTTTTCTATATTTTCCCAATTTTCTTTCGTTATCATGTTTGTATTAGAATAGCATGCCTTTGTATTTTTTTCCCAGCCAAATCTTAATCACTTTCACATTGATTAATAAGAATAAAATCATGTATAATCTTAACAATAATTATTAAAAAACAATTCTGGGAGGATTTGGTGAACAACAAATGAATGAGTTCACTCCAGACCACTCACCTTTAAGTCAGTGCTAGAGCTCAACCTGTTAATATGCAAGGTAGAAAGTGGCGAGGTTACTGTAGCTTTGTGATAGACTTCATTTAACCTCAGCCACTGCAGGCAGGGATACCTCGAAAGACCCCATTACTGCCCCCCGCTTCATCCTTTACTATCTCTTTCCTTTCCAACTTCCCGTTTTATTTCCATGTCTCTCCAATGACTTAAATCAATGGGCAGGAAGGGAGGGAAAAAAATGAAGCAGGTCAAACTTAAAGGTACAGGAAAGATTCTTTTTTCCTTACTTCTATCTCTGCAGGCAGGAGAGGTCCCTTTGGACAAGTTCTGAGAAATAGAACTATTTCATGTGACTGAGCACTCAACTACTTCTGCCAATGGAGCTTGTGACCCAGTTGTGGGAGTGGAGTTGAGTTCCCTTTTATTTCTTCAAGTGACTTTTTAAAAGGCACTGAAACTTGTAACAGTTTCTCTCTTCCTCTCTTTCTTTTGAACACTAAAAATTCACAATAATAATATTATCCTGTTAACATTTTGTGAAACTGATCAAGGCCTAAAGCAGCTTTTCTGGCATAAGGTTTTTGCAATATCTAATGTTACGTGGCAGTCTGGATGGGAGGGGAGTTTGGGGGAGAATAGATACCTGTATATGGTATGACTGAGTCCCTTTGTTGTCCACCTGAAACAATCACAACATTGTTAATTGGCTATACCCTAGTACAAAATAGTAAGTTTAAGAAAGAGATTGTTGCAATATCATATTCAATAAAGTTTTGTGGGCAGAGACTGTCTAAAGTCATAGAGTAGTGCATATTCAGATGCCCCTTAAGTTCTCCATTAACTCTCTAAACATACTCAAAATTAACACCAAATAAATAAATAAGTAAAAGTGTTCTGTGATATTCAAGCAATATTTTTTCAACCTTTAAAATATTGTGGAGGAAAACTGTCTCTAGAAAATGTTGCCTTTGCTGTTTATTTTGTAGCATATAATTTGTGCAGTTTAGACAAGTTCCCTAAATACTGTCTAGTAGGGAAGAAAAATAAATATTTGTAAGTTGAGAAAGAAGAACAATAACAGATGGATGTCCAGAGTGCTACTCCCCCTGGGACTCCAGAAGGCCAGCAGCAGAGGTCTTAAAATGAGAGTTTCCAGGCAAGATAGGGAAAGAAGAGGGGCCCAGGCTAAGGGAAGATCATGTTCAAAGGCACTGCTGTGTGAGAAAGAATCTTTAGGAAATGAAAGCTACTTGCTGAGAATAGCTGAAGACAAGGCTGAAGAAGCAGATATTGGCTACCTCACAGAGCTAAATGCAGGGAGTTTAAGGAATTTGGACTCTGTTGTATAGACAGGAGTATCAAAATAACCTCAGAAAGAGTTTTACTGGGGCAGCGCAGCTGTTGTAAAAATAGCTTTAGGCTTGACTGCCTCTAAGTGGGATAGGTCTTTTCCAGGTCCATACTGCCTCCTGCTTGGCTATATCATATCATTAACTTTGCACATTTAAATACTTGGCAGTGAGGAGCCTGGTGGGCTGCCATCTATGGGGTCACACACAGTCGGACACGACTGAAGTGACTTAGCAGCAGCNTGTTGTAAAAATAGCTTTAGGCTTGACTGCCTCTAAGTGGGATAGGTCTTTTCCAGGTCCATACTGCCTCCTGCTTGGCTATATCATATCATTAACTTTGCACATTTAAATACTTGGCAGTGAGGAGCCTGGTGGGCTGCCATCTATGGGGTCACACACAGTCGGACACGACTGAAGTGACTTAGCAGCAGCAGAAGGCATTGTCTCAAGAAACCTCCAGGTAGATGATGGAGAGCCACGGAAAGACTGGACTAGGACAATGGCATGATCCAATCTGTAATTTAATAAGGTCAGGTATACATTAGAGAACAAGTATTGTAACAGCTGGTGGCACAAATTGGAAGGAAAGGCTGGTCAGAAAGATTATTTAGAAGATAGAATCTATAGGACTTGGTAACTGATCAGGTGTGGAAGATGAGGGAGGAAGTCTAAAATGGCTTCTAGGTTCTTTCTCTGATAAAGCGGTAGATTGGGGTATCATTCACTGAGATGGCTTTGCAAAGGAAGTAGCAGGGCAGAGGCAATGCAGGGATGTTCAATTTGAGGCCAGGTAAGTCTAAGGTCCTGTGGGCATGGCTAGTGAGACAGATCCTGTGGACATCCTGATCCAGACCCAAGCCACACTGTTGAGCCCAAGCTTACCTTAATTCTGTTTGTTCACCAGCTTCCTTGGCTGTATCCCAAGGAGACACTAGACTTCCATTCTCACTTGTCCCTACATACCTCAGTTCTCAATTTTTATCCATCCTGTAGAGGTTTTAAGGAGGAGGAATGTAATTACATTTCATCTTGTGACTATTCCCTCCCTCTTCCACCTGTCAACTAACTGCCCCAAGGTTGTTTGTGCTATTATTGCTAGGAGGCAGTTGTGACTGCATGGTTAACCACCCAGCGGCCCGTGCTGAGAGTTGTGGGCTGCATGTGAACATGTCTGCCAGCAAGAAGTGGCAGACACCCAGCCTTGGCCTTGAACATATCTGGCACAGAAGGCTTCCCTGTCTGGTAAAGATGGGCTGATTTGTCTGTAATAGGCCCCTCTACTGGAGCGGGTGGAGCTCAGGCTCAGCTGTTCATGGCGCTGGAACTAATGGCAAAATCATACTTAGAAGATTGCGGGACACCTCTGAAAGAATTTCTCTGGGCCATAAAGCATTTGCATTGCCTTCAGTAATTTGAAGGTTTCTCCTCTGGACCTAAGAGGAGTTTGGGTTCTATTAATAAGATCTACTTAAAGCACGCCTCAAAATGACCAAATTCTTATGTGATTTGGGTGTGTGAAGCTATCTGGAAGATGAAACAAATGACTGGTGAGTGCAAACCAGGAAGGACCTCCACCCAGCAGGTATACTCGGTGGTATCCCTCCACAGAAAAGTAGCGCTCCGTGAACCTTAAGTAGCTCCTTGATGCTTTGGGTAATCCACACACTACCTGTTGAGATGGTGGGAAGGAATATCTGGATTAAGGGCAAGAGAAGATTCCCTGGAGAAAGGATTGACTCCCCACTCTACTATTCTTGCCTGGAGAATTCCAGGAACAGAGAAGCCTGGCAGGCTAGAGTCTATAAGGTCACAAAGAGTCAGACATGCCTGGGTGACTAACACTTTCTCTTTTCAGGGTCATTGATGCTGATTTGAATACATTTGTATATTTGTGTTTATTTTAACTATTAAAATGCTGGTTGACAAGCTTGGAAAAGAAAAAGAAAAAAGGAAGCTAAACAAACATAATTCCACCACCCAAAAGTCCTCTCCAAATCATCATATGTTTTGATGAGTCTTAAGCCATATGTACTTACCCTGTTCCTCTTCTTCCCTTTCCAGCTATATTCCGAGGTTGGAACATTTCCACCAATCCAGAAAGTTCCCTTACCTCTTTTCAAATTAGTCTGCTTTCTTCACCTGCTCTCCACTTTCCTAGGCAAACACTCTTCTGATATCTATTGCTACAGACTGGTTTTGCCTGTTCTTGAAATTCATATAAATGGAAGCATACAGTTACACTGAGTTTTGTAATTTTTTTTAAATAGTAACATAGGTGAGTCATTTCTATTTCAATAATATTTAGCCACAATATCACTTTTAATGGAAAAATAATATTGATTTTTTATGAATGCACTGCATGATATTTATTTAAGCAGTTCCTACTGATGAGTATTTTGATTTTTAAAATTTTCTTCCTTCCTTTCTTCCTCCTTCTCCCCCTCCCCTCCTTCCTTCTTTCTTGCTATAATGAACACCCCAGATATTACTCTCACTATAAGCAAGACTTTGCACACAAGGCAACATGGGATCACATTCCTAGAAGTGGAATTGTTGTGTAAAGTACATATTATTGAAAAAACACACTGTAAGGAATATCCTTACTTTATTTTCTAGTATTATTAAAAGACATAAACTTGTTTTCTCACACCCCCACCAACATAAAGAATTTGGGGCAGGGGAAGTCTGTTATCATTGTCAATTTCACAGCATAAACATGGTATCTCATTTTAGTCTTTTATTATTATTAATGAGGTTGAAAACTTCTGAGGATTTAATTTTGTCATTTTATAGTGATAGTAAATTTTTTCTTAAATAATACGTTTTCCAAATAACTAGTAAACTGGTTATGGGAAAAAAATTATCCTATTCAAGATGGAGGGATTAAAAAACCAACAATAATTTTTAAAAGCCACTAGTCAAATTTTCTCTCTCTCTTACTTTTAACCAATGGTCTTATTCTATAATGGTTGATATTGGCCTTATTCTGTAATTGATTTTGATTAGTTTTTGCTTTTTCAATAATGCTTTTATTTTCAATTACTTTTAGAAAGGCTTTGCTCTGCTTGAGAGAAAAATAAATTCAGTTTTGGACAACCAGGTTTTTTAATACAAATTAATTCATTAAGGATAATTTAAACCAGGACATACCTTTGATAATTTCAGAATGATTAAGAGAGAGCCAAATAACCTGTGTCCAGGAAGCCCCTTGATTTTTGTCATGTTGTTCAGCAACAAAGTTAGTTAATGAGGTTTGAAAACTTTTCAACCTTTTGTGTCACATCCCAGAGTAAGCAGATACTATCCTATTAGTGCATTGTCATTTTATTTCGAACTGTAATTATCACTATTATCAACAAATATAAACAAAGAGTTTCACTTTGTCTAGCACTTTAATGTGAACCATTGGTGGTTTTGTTATTGTTCAGTGAAACTTGAGATAGCTCGGATCCTTGTTTGTAGATTTGAGGGTTGATTAAATTTACCTCAAAGGTCACTTTGAGACCTAAAGCTCTTAATATATGTATATAGAAATTTATCACATTCATAGTATGTTAGTAATATTTCAGTTCAGTTGCTCAGTCGTGTCCGACTCTTTGCGACCCCATGAATCGCAGCACGCCAGGCCTCCCTGTTCATCACCATCTCCCGGAGTTCACTCAGATTCATGTCCATCAAGTCCGTGATGCCATCCAGCCATCTCATCCTCGGTCGTCCCCTTCTCCTCCTGCCCCCGATCCCTCCCAGCATCAGAGTCTTTTCCAATGAGTCAACTCTTCGCATGAGGTGGCCAAAGTACTGGAGTTTCAGCTTTAGCATCATTCCTTCCAAAGAAATCCCAGGGTTGATCTCCTTCAGAATGGACTGGTTGGATCTCCTTGCAGTCCAAGGGACTCTCAAGAGTCTTCTCCAACACCACAGTTCAAAATCATCAATTCTTCGGTGCTCAGCTTTCTTCACAGTCCAACTTTCACATCCATACATAAAGATTAGTAAATAGCACTTTGTTAAGTTCTTGCTTTTTGGATTGTCCACAGAGCCTTTTAGAAATCCAGTTAGCATATAAGCAGTAAGAAACAGTGAAGTTTCTGCAGTTGTAGGCAGTTCTGGGTCTGAAAACCAGCTCCATCACTTACTATATGTGTGACCTTCAGCTAGTTACTTACCCTCTCAGTTTCTACATTTGCTCATTTTTAAAGTGGGGATGTAATACTATTTCATGGGTTGTTGTGAAAGGTAAACACTAAGCACTTAAAGCATTTCCTGACACATAGGAAATACACAGGATATGGTAACTGCTATTATTTTCTATCATCATCCCCACAATCAACACAATCAGGAATGTATAGAATCAAACAGAATAAACATCACTTTATCATTCATCATTCTATTCTAATTTATATTTGATACTTTTAGATTGGTTATTCATATTATCAAATATAAAATAAGTCTGATTCCCTCACTCTATCTGGAAGGTTATATTAACAGAAATCTTTCTCTACTCCCTTGCAGGTTCTTCTATCTAACTAACCTACCCTTTTGAATTGATGGTATCTAAGAACAACAGACTGGTTCCAAATGGGAAAAGGAGTACGTCAAGGCTGTATATTGTCACCCAGCTTATTTAACTTCTATGCAGAGTACATCATGAGAAACGCTGGGCTGGAGGAAGCACAATCTGGAATCAAGATTGCTGGGAGAAATATCAATAACCTCAGATATGCAGATGACACCACCCTTATGGCAGAAAGTGAAGAAGAACTAAAGAACCTCTTGATGAAAGTGAAAGAGGAGAGTCCAAAAGTTGGTTTAAAGCTCAGCATTCAGAAAACTAAGATCATGGCATCCGGTCCCATCACTTCATGGCAAATAGATGGGGAAACAGTAGAAACAGTGGCTGACTTTATTTTGGGGGGCTCCAAAATCACTGCAGATGGTGATTGCAGCCATGAAATTAAAAGACACTTACTCCTTGGAAGAAAGTTATGACCAACCTAGACAGCATATTAAAAAGCAGAGACATTACTTTTCCATCAAAGGTCCATCTAGTAAAGGCTATGGTTTTTCCAGTGGTCATGTATGGATGTGAGAGTTGGACTATAAAGAAAGCCAAGTGCCGAAGAATTGATGCTTTTGAACTGTGGTGTTGGAGAAGACTCTTGAGAGTCCCTTGGACTGCAAGGAGGTCCAGTCCATCCTAAAGGNTTTTTCCAGTGGTCATGTATGGATGTGAGAGTTGGACTATAAAGAAAGCCAAGTGCCGAAGAATTGATGCTTTTGAACTGTGGTGTTGGAGAAGACTCTTGAGAGTCCCTTGGACTGCAAGGAGATCCAACCAGTCCATTCTAAAGGAGATCAGTCCTGGGTGTTCAGTGGAAGGACTGATGGAAGCTGAAACTCCAATACTTTGGCCACCTCATGTGAAAAGTTGACTCATTTGGAAAGAAAGGAGACAGGGACGACAGAGGATGAGATAGTTAGATGGCATCACTGACTCAATGGACATGAGTTTGGGTAGACTCTGGGATTTGGTGATGGACAGGGAGGCCTGGCATGCTGTAGTTCATGGGGTCAAAGAGTTGCACATGACTGAGAAAATGAACTGAACTGAAGGACATTAACATTGTGATGGTCCAGCTGGTCTGGAAAAGGCCTAGAAACCCCTGTGGCCTGAATGCAGCACTTCCCAGACCACTCCCCATCTGAGTCCCTGCCATGATGTCGATGGAGGGACTGCCCCACTGATCTCCTGGTACAATTGCTCCCAGCTTCATATTCCTAGAGAGATTGGTATGAACCACTTGTATGTGGCCCTGAAACCCACTGGCAGTGTCCTTCTACTAATCCCTCTTTGACTTTATGTGACTTGACCTGAAATGTTCCCTGTTGTTTTCAGGGCCTCATTGACTGTCATCTCTAGCCCTCACTTCACCCTTTCACCAGTGATAGCATCTGTGTATTATAGTTATATATGGATATATATATATATATATGTATATATATTAGGGTTAGGGTTAGGGTTTGGGGAAGGCAATGGCACCCCACCCCAGTACTCTTGCCTGGAAAATCCAATGGACGGAGTAGCCTTAAATGTTCCCTGTTGTTTTCAGGGCCTCATTGACTGTCATCTCTAGCCCTCACTTCACCCTTTCACCAGTGATAGCATCTGTGTATTATAGTTATATATGGATATATATATATATATATGTATATATATTAGGGTTAGGGTTAGGGTTTGGGGAAGGCAATGGCACCCCACCCCAGTACTCTTGCCTGGAAAATCCAATGGACGGAGTAGCCTGGTGGGCTGCAGTCCATGGGGTCGCTAACAGTCGGACAGACTGAACGACTTCACTTTCACTTTTCTCTTTCATGCACTGGAGAAGGAAATGGCAACCCACTCCAGTATTCTTGCCTGGAGAATCCCAGAGATGGGGGAGCCTGGTGGGCTGCCGTCTATGGGGTCACACAGAGTCGGACACGACTGAAGTGACTTAGCAGCAGCAGCAGCAGGGTTAGGGTTAGCCTTGCTAGCATAGATAAGAAGCTCAGTAATTGTGGACCTAACAGATGAGTGAATGCATGAAAGAAGATAATTTCCATCCTTAATAATGGTGGTCAGGATTAGCTCAAGACAAAGTTTTTGGAGATCTCACAAATACTTACTTTCGTTGCTTCAGACTTTGGAAACTGTCCTACTTCCCCCATCAGGAGGGTTCCCACATGCCTCCCTTTCTCTGTCCTGTATCTCTGCCTGAAACTTTGTATGTGTTACCTTTACTACAACACTGAAGCCTCGTTTTATTTTTCTCATTTTACAGATGAGGACAGCTGAAACTCACAGAGATAGAAGGCAACTAGTAATCCCTTATGATTATACAGTGGAAGTGAGAAATAGATTAAAGGGACTAGATCTGATAGAGTGCCTGATGAACTATGGATGGAGGTTTGTGACATTGTACAGGAGACAGGGATCAAGACCATCCCCGTGGAAAAGAAATGCAAAAAAGCAAAATGGCTGTCTGACGAGGACTTACAAATAGCTGTGAAAAGAAGAGAAGCAAAAAACAAAGGAGAAAAGGAAAGATATTCCCATTTGAAAGCAGAGTTCCAAAGAATAGCAAAAAGAGATAAGAAAGCCTTCCTCAGCGATCAATGCAAAGAAATAGAGGAAAATAACAGAATGGGGAAGACTAGACATCTCTTCAGGAAAATTAGAGATACCAAGGGAACATTTCGTACAAAAATGGGCTTGATAAAGGACAGAAGTGGTATGGACCTAACAGAAGCAGAAGATATTCAGAACAAGTGGCAAGAATACAGAGAAGAACTATACAAAAAAGATCTTCACGACCCAGATAATCATGATGGTGTGATCACTCACCTAGAGCCAGACATCCTGGAATGTGAAGTCAAGTGGGCCTTAGAAAGCATCACTATGAACAAAGCTAGTGGAGATGATGGAATTCTAGTTGAGCTATTTCAAATCCTGAAAGATGATGCTGTGAAAGTGCTGCACTCAATATGCCAGCAAATTTGGAAAACTCAGCGTTGGCCACAGGACTGGAAAAGGTCAGTTTTCATTCCAATCCCAAAGAAAGGCAATGCCAAAGAATGCTCAGTCTACCACACAATTGCACTCATCTCACATGCTAGTAAAGTAATGCTCAAAATTCTCCAAGCCAGG
>SJYX01000742.1:137534-177651 GCA_006410675.1 Oreotragus oreotragus | reverse complement strand
TTAATTTCATGGCTGCAGTCACCATCTGCAGTGATTTTGGAGCCCCCCAAAATAAAGTCTGACACTGTTTCCACTGTTTCCCCATCTATTTCCCATGAAGTGATGGGACCGGATGCCATGATCTTCGTTAGATAGTTGCTTATATAATGTACAGTTACTTATATAAATATATCATTACAGTTGCATGTATTCTATACACATAGAATATATAGTTACATATATAGTTATATATATTTATATGGAGAGTTATATAATGAGTTTCTGTCTAAATGTGTTAAGTTAGTTTTTTTCATCTTTTGGAGCAAAATTTTAATTGTTATTGAGTCATCTCTTAAATATTGCCATTTAAGTGAATCTGAAGAAGAATTTTAGTATTTTAATTTTCTAGAAGATTAATCTTATAGATGTATGCTTTGATATTTTTATCAGTGTTGCATTTGTACATAAGAGTAGCTTCTTTTTTCTTATTCTAAAGCAATACATTAAGTTAAAGCAATAAGATTCATACTTTTCATTTTTGCTGTTTTAGAATGGTCACAGTGGGCTTGATGAAATATTTCTAGAAAGATGTAAATACCTTACCGAGTCTTTCTTAGTAAAATGTCAAAGTTTTAAAAGTTTTTTTTCTTTTTGACAGAAATGTCAAGATTAGAGCAAGATTATTATTGTTTGCATTTATGGGGAGAAATAATTTGTTGTTATAAAGGAGTTAATGACTGGGTTTAGTGCTTTGAGGCTCCAAAGAAGGTATTTTTAAAATCAAGGGTAGCCTGACATGAGAAAAATGCACATCATTAGATGCAATTGCTACATAAATGGTCTTTTTGTTTTAGAGTGCAGTTTATAGTAATTGAAAAAAATCCCATAAGCCATTTTCATTGTTTACTCCATTTTTTTTCTCTCTGTTTAATTTAATTTCACACAAAAGAGAGAATGAAAACTTTTGAATACTGAAATACTGAAGCAATATTTTCAGGTGCATCATTGTATTTTCTACAGATTCTTTAATTTTAGAGCTTAGCTCTTGGTAAGTATTCTCCAGGGTGTATATTTATGTGTGTGTGTGTGTTTGTGTTTTATGAGACTCGAAGAAGAATGACATCTCTTTTGAGACCAACCTCTGATTCCATTGAACGTTGCATTTCTTAAAACATCAAAAAATTGTCTTTCAGTCACGTTTTGGGTTTATTTCTGACTGTTTGCCAAAGCAGGCCTTATTGAAATTAGGAGGCCTTATTGAAATTCTGTTTCGTGTATTATAGGGCTGTGTATCCAAAACTACAGAAACACAGATATATAGGACTCTGCCAGACAAATATCATCAAAAAATTATATTTGAGATGCAATTCTATATCACGACACATTTTTCCATGTTTTTTTGTCAGTATTTGGGTATTTATACCTGGGTAAAATGAATTTACGGAAAGTCAGTATGTCCTCATTTTGAAGCAGCAAATCTTTGCTACTGTTTCATTTTATGAATGATGTGGGGCATTGCATGTGGGAATAAATGGGAAAGTATAAAACTTAGAGCAACATTCAAAAGATTTAGAGAAATGACAAAGAAAATGCCTTGCATGGAGTTCAGCTATAAACGTATGGATATGAGGAACAGAATGGTTTGCCTTTAAGCTTCATTGGTTGTTTTAATTTTTGTAATTCAGGCCTGCTATCTAGAGTTATAGCAAGCAAAAGAAATACTTACAAGGAATGTTCTGAATATAGATCTCTGAACCTCATTATATTAAGCTTTTAATTATTGAAAGATGGTTCTATGAGACTGAGAATCATGTGAGCCATTGGGAAGAAGGAACTAGTGCAGTTTTCTGGGTGAGGATAGTGTTGATGGGTGAGAGGAAAAGAAACCAATATTCCTTAGGAAGAAATGGAGTAAGCAAGGTATAAATGGCAGAGAAGAGTGCTTATTCATTTATATCAATATTTTCCCTCATTTGACAACTATCAACTTCAACTATGTGTGAGGCCCTTTACTGGATTGTGGTAAATCTGAAAAAATGCCAATGGGACTGATAGGCTTTGGTATATTATTACCATTATACATTCTATTTCTTTCTTTTTTAAAAACTGAGATATAATTGACATATAACACTGTGTTAGTTTTAGGTGTACAACATAATGATTTGATATATGTGTATAGCAAAATGATTACCACAATAACAGTTATAATTTTTATCTTATAAGGAGAACTTTTAAGATCCACTCTCTTAGCAATGTTCAAATGTGCAAAACAGCATTGTTAACTATAGTCACCATGCTGTACATTATATCCCAATGTAATATATATATTTATCTTATGACTGAAATTTTACACCCTTTGGCCAACCTTCACCTCTCCCACCCCATGGCTCGACACTGACAACCACCATCTGGCTTTCCATGTCATTTTAACATGAATGTATTTTGCCCACAATTTAGTTTGACTTGAGTGCAATTAAGAATCATCATTATTGGGGCTTCCCTGGCAGTCGAGTGGTTAAGACTCTATTGCTGGTGCAGGGGATGTGAGTTTGATCCCTGGTTGGTGATTCTGCATGCTGTGTGGTATGACTTGAATAAATAAATGAGACTGTCGATACAAGAAAATAATATTTATTTTATTCACTTGGACAAATATGTGCAATCTCATCTGTGAGATTGGTCTGTGATACTTTGGTCTATGATAAAGGAACAATATGTTTATAGTGTTCTTATTCATAATTAAGCATAATGATTGTTAAATGCAGGTCTAATTTCTGGTTCATATAAAGGGTAGAGTAGGCAATATGTATCATAGCTCAAAATTTTGGATTCATATAAGAAAACTGGTCTTAAGAGAGGATACTCCTTTTCTTTTTAGTTGATCTTTCAAAAGAGATAATGAGTAGATGAGGATTCAATATGCCCCAATTTGGACTTTAAGAATCATACTTTTAAAAAAAGCCTCTCGGGAACTTTCCTGGCAGTCCAGTAGTTAAGACTCCATGCTTCCTGTGCAGGGGGCACAGGTTCAATCTCTGGTCAGGGAACTAAGATCTCACAAGCCACACCATGGAGCCAAAACAGAACCTCATCACTGTTTATTGAGATCATTTTGCTATTGAAAATTGTATACAACAGTCTTGGTATAACCACCTACACTATACATTTACAGCATGTTAACTTGGAATGCTCTGGGTCAGTTTCCACACTGCATTTGTGTGAACATTTTATTTCTAGACTCCACTGACTCATTCAGTTCAGTTCAGTTCAGTTGCTCAGTCGTGTCCAACTCTTTGCGATCCCATGAATCGCAGTACTCCAGGCCTTCCTATCCATCACCAACTCCCAGAGTTCACTCAGACTCACGTCCATTGAGTCGGTGATGCCATCCAGCCATCTTGACTCATTAGGATCTGCATAAAATACAAGCGTAGTGGCAAAACAGACCCTTTCGGAAAGGAATAATCCAAGAGCCTGGCAAATAATTTCTGGGTGCTGCAGCATTTAGAAAAGTCCATGAGTCTAAACAAGATACAGCCTTCAAACATGTACTTTTGTAGCAAGCAGAATGGTTGTTGTTGGGTAATAGTTTCCCATGGATCTCTCACATTTCTGCATGTCTTGTGAGCAGAGGCATTGATTGTACTGGTTCCAGCCCCTCTTTTCAAAGATATTTGTATAGTAAATGGCTTTGAAAAATAGAAGTACTACTTCCTGCAGCAACGGAACAGGTCTATTTGCTGCCAATTATGAAAGATTCTAGAAGCTCCGATGGCTCAAGAGGTAAAGAATCTTTCTGCAATGAGGGGATGCAGGAGACACGAATTCACTTCCTGTGTTGGAAAGATCCCCTGGAGAAGGAAATGGCAACCCACTCCAGTATTCTTGCCTGGGAAATCCCATGGACAGAGGAGCCTGGCAGGCTACAGTCCATGGGGTTGCAAAAGAGTCTGACATGACAGAGCACACACCTGTAATGAAAGGTATGAAAGAGTCAGGGTTCCTCTCCTGACATGAAAACCAGTGCTTGTGCAGATGTTATCTGGCCCCTCTCCTGTCATCCTGTGGGAACTCTGGGACTCTGGGAGCCAGTGCAAGAATGTGCTGATACTTTGGTTAGCAGTATTGGTCTGAGTAGTAAATTCTTTTGTGTCTTACTCAGGAGTATCATGGTTTGTACCATCATTCATGAATCCATGCATGGCAGGCTTACAGGTTAATTTGCAGGGCATAATCTCAGAGCCTTCACAGTCCTTGGCTGTCAGTACCATAATTCATAAATAAATTTCTTCTTCATGTGTGCCTGTCATTCTGATGAGCTTACTATTTTTTTAATTAAAAGTAAAAATTTCTTCTCCATTATGGTTTATTACAGCATATTGAATATATCCTGTGCTATATGGTAGGACCTTGTTGTTTATCCATTCTATATATACTAGTTTGCATCTGCTAGTCCCAAGCTACCAATCTACCCTTCCCTCACTCTCCCTCCCCTTTGGAAATCACAAGTCTCTATGTCTATGAGTCTGTTTCTGTTTCATAGATATGTTCATTTGTGTCATATTTTAGATTCCACACGTAAGTGATATATGGTATTTGTCTTTCTCTTTCTAACTTACTTCACTTAGTATGGTAATCTCTGTGTCCATCCATGTTGCTGTAAATGGCATTATTTCTTTCTTTTTTATGGCTGAGTAGTATTCCTATATATATATATCACATCTTCTTTATCCACTCACCTTTCAATAAACATTAGATTGCTTCCTTGTCTTGGTTATTGTAAATAGTGCTGCTGTGAACATTAAAGTGCATGTATCTTTTTGAATTATAGTTTTGTCTGGATATATGCCCAGGAGTGGAATTGTTGGAGCATATGGCAACTCTATTTTTAGATTTTTGAGGAATCTTCTTACTGTTTTTTATAGTGCCTACATTTTTATAATGCCTACATTCCCAACAATGTAGGACAGTTCCCTTTTCTCCACACCCTCTCCAGTATATTTGTTATTTGTAGATTTTTTAGTGATAGCCATTCTGACTGGTGTGATGTGGTACCTCATTGTACTTTTGATTTGCATTTCTCTAATAATTAGCAATGTTGAGCATCTTTTCATGGGCCTATTGGCCATCTATGTCTTCTTTGGAGAAATGTCTTTCTAGGTCGTCTGTCCGTTTTTTGATTGGGTCTAATGGCCTTAGTAGCTGTATAATTTGGAGAAGGAAAGGGCAACGCACTCCAGTGTTCTTGCCTGGAGAATCCCAGGGACGGGGGAGCCTGGTGGTCTGCTGTCTATGGGGTCGCACAGAGTTGGACACGACTGAAATGACTTAGCAGCAGCTGTATGATTAAAAGAAATGAAGTGATTGCCAATCTCCTAAAATAATACTGAAGAATCTTAGCATCTTCTTCCTTTCCTACACTATCCCCCATCTAAATTGTTAACTAGGAGCCAACTTTGAATTTAAGGAAAGAAAAATTGATTGAATCATTTGCCCCTATGAATTCCTTGTTTGTTCAGACATCACTCATTTCAAAAAGAGAGAACTGAGAACGCTAAGGCTGGGATCTGCCAAGGGTAACAAAGTAGGGAGCTTGGCCTGTGATGGAAGATCTCCTGTAGTTCAGGTCGTTTCCAGGATACTCATTTATGACTGGTGCATGTTTTCTCTTCTTGTGAGATGAGGAAGTATTATTGTATTTCCCTTTAAGATTTAAAAACAATAAGATAGGATCTAGAACGGTAGTGTGGCACCATGGTTAAGAGTAAGACCATGGAGTTAGCTGTATCGGTTTGTGATCTGGTTCCATCTGTGTAAATTTTGAGCCAAGTTTCTAATGTCTTCCAAGTTTCAGTTCTGCCACCTTTAAAATAGAAATGAGAACAATATTGCCATTTCACAGAGAATAGCCGTGATGATAAAAGGAGAGGAGGCCAGAAACACTGCAAGACACCTAGTGTATGCTCATCAAATGCTAGTTGTACCATTAGCTCTTTGGTAAATATGTACCTGACAATTAGTGAGTGACTTGGAAAGCGGATTGACAAATCATGCAATAGCATCCTTCATCCCAAACAAATTGTTTTCAAGATGGAGACAATCATGGATGGAGAGATTGGTGGTTAATGTCTTTGCTGCCATTAGTTCATGTGATTTCCCTAAGAATTCTGTGTTCCTTTCTAGGTCTTCCTTGGAGTTAATTCAAGGTCTGGATCTTTCACAAATGATTTGGCTCTTAGGTGCTCAGAAATTTCATTTCTACTTCAAGAACTTTATAGGAATTCCTCTCAGAATAGAAGTAGGGGTGTCAAGCTTCATGGCCAAAGAATGGGTTTAAGTTTCACTTTTATTTTCTCTTAGAACCATATAAAAATAATGGTTTTTCTCTATTATTTGCATCTTGCAAAGTCAGAAAGCTGACCTTATGATTCTATTATCTTCTATTTACATAGTTCACAAAAGCTACTGTTTAAATCCTATGATTCATTTTTTTTTTAAAGTTTAAAACCTTTAACTATGAATTAGTAAAAAAATAGAAATGTAGGGGTTTTGGAAAATATGGCTGTCCAGTGGTTCTCAAACACAGTGAACAAATAACGTATTCACTGCTCCATGGAGAAATGAGAAAAACAAGTATAAATAAAAATTTCATCTTAAAGTTAAATGTAAGAATAAAAGTAATTTATTCTGACATTGTGTTCTTCCTAAATTTTAGTGTTATTAAAATATAATCTTTTCTATGAAGTTCTGTTTATGTACTGGGTTTAAAAAATATTTTAATTTGGGAAATGTGAAAAAAGGCAAACTCATATTCCCTTAATTCTTTTTTAAAAATTGATTTTGAAGTCAAAAAATATAAGAACCGAGGGTAATTATAATAGCAATCACTTATGCAAGGCTTCTTACTAGGCCTGGTTCTAAGAGATTTACAGACATTGATTTATTTAATTCTTGAAATTAAAAGATACTTGCTACTTGGAAGGAAAGCTATGACAAACCTAGATAGCAAATACTTTGCTATCAAAGGGGTCCATCAGAGAAGGCAATGGCACCCCACTCCAGTACTCTTGCCTGGAGAATCCCATGGATGGAGGAGCCTGGAAGGCTGCAGTCCACGGGGTCGCTAAGGGTTGGACACAACTGAGCGACTTCACTTCACTTCAAAGGGATTCATATCGTCAAAGCTATGGTTTTTCTAGTAGTCATGTTTGGCTGTGAGAGTTGGACCATAAAGAAGGCTGAGTGCCAAAGAATTGATGCTTTTGAACTATGGTGCTGGAGAAGACTCCTGAGAGTCTCTTGGACAGCAAGGAGATCAAACCAGGCATTCCTAAAGGAAATCAACCCTGATTATTCATTGGAAGGACTGACTCTGAAGCTGAAGCTTCAATACTTTGGCCACCTGATTCAAAGAGCTTACTCACTGGAAAAGATCCTGATGCTGGGAAAGAGTGAAGCAAAAGGAGAAGGGGGCAACAGAGGATGAGGGGATTAGATAGTGTGGTTGACTCAATGGATATGAATTTGAGCAAACTCCAGGAGATAGTGGAGGACAGAGGAGCCTGGCATGCTGCAGTCCATGGAGTTGCAAAGAGTAGGACATAACTTAGCAACTGAACAACAACAATAAAGGAACTCTGTGAGTTGAATACTGATATTATAACCAAGTTTCTCAGATGGACTTCCTAGGTGGCGCAGTGATAAATAATCTGTGTGCCAGTGCAGGAGACGCAAGAGATTCAGATTCAATCCTTGGGTTGGGGACATCCTCTGGAAGAGGAAATGGCAACCAGCTCCAGTATTCTTGCCTGGAAAATTCCATGGATAGAGAAGTCTGGTACCAGGGATATAGTCCATGGGGTCGCAAAGAATTGGACACAACTGAGCATGCACACGCATGCATGTGCGTGCACACACACACACACCCAATTTATAGATCAAGAAACACAAACAGTAGAATTGAGTAATTTGACTCAAGTGACACAGATAACAAGCAGTAAAGATAGGGCTCAAACCCATGATTCTGGATCTAATATCTTCCTTAGAAGAATCCTAGAAACTTTCATTGAGCTAGAAATCTGAACATTGTGTATTTGAATATTTAGAGGACATTTTGGCAATATCTATCAAAAGCTTCAAAACTGTGTCTGTGCTTTGACCCAGATTCCTAGGAATTTATCCTAAAGAAACAATTATGACAAAACGTTTGTAAAAGGGCATTGATTATAACACTGTATACATGGGAGAAAAATAGAAACTAATTAAATGCCCCCATAGAGGGAATTATTTAAATAACGGAACAGCCATGCAAAGGATAGTAATACATAATTTTAATTGTTTAAACTGTGTTGTAGAAAACCTTGGGGTTTATCATCTGACATGAATTAGGGCTTTGCAAATATTTTGTCTGAACTTTATAGATGCTGATTAAGATTGATACATCACTGTCTCCAGTCATCCCTGATTGAAACTTTTCACTGTTTCACTGTCTCCAGTCATCCCTGATTAAAACTTTTTGTCTTTATAAAACATAATCTCATGGGTTTATTTTAGGATGAATAAATGTCCTACATTAGACTAGCAATCCATCTTTATGGGCCAAAAGATACCTTTTTTATTTGTTTGTTTTTATGAGGGTGCTTTGTAGACTAAGTCTGTTTTCAACACCAGCTGTCTAGATATGGTGTTATGAGTGCTCCCATTAGGGTTTTCTTGCTGCCAGCCTTGTCAGCCTATCTCCAGTGTGTTCCTTCTACTGAACACAACCAGATTCACTTCACTAAACTAGCCTGTGATCTGCACCTGAGAGGGAGATTCTTGCCATTATATTTTATTCTGCTTTATGTATTAACAGTCATATAAAAAGCTTCTTGGATCTAATCAACAGTATTTTTCCTTGAGACTTCTGAAAGTGGTTAGTGGATCACTGACTAGTGTGGACAACATGAATAGCTTTTTGCAATTAAAAAATCTTGAAAATGTTACTGCATCACAGTGTAAGGGAAGAGGCAGTGGTTTTAACAGACAGTTGTGAATTTGCTTTAGCTGTTCACTAGCTGTGGAACACGGCAGGTTATTTTACCTAAAAATGGAAATTATTATCTTTCAGGTTGTTATGAGGATTACATAAGGTACGTTTAAGCACTCAACAAATGGTGACATAGAAAGAGGACAGATAATTTAGATAGAGAGTTGAGGAAGTTTCCATCAATTTGATTGTTTATGACCATCACCCTAAATACCAGAGATAATTTTAGACATTTCAAGTAATAGAGAGGGATGTATTAAACCCTTAGCTTAAAATTTTTTTTTCTATTTTTTTTACACTCAGAAAATCTCTAGTTTATGTATATTTAGAATTTTACAACTTATGTGTAAATCTTGAAAAGTTCTAGCCAAAGGCAATAAATTTCACTCTGGCAATATCAAAGGCTATTCAAGTAATGTGAATATAAAGTATTGCACAACTTTTTTAGTTTATGGTTCATTTGTACAAAGACTCACTTCATATCTACTTGGCCTTTTGGCTAAGATCATGTGTAGTACAAAGACTCATTGCTGTAGGAGAAGTATCTCAATTATTTTCTGGTAGTGTCAGTAATTTTATGGAGTTCTATTTCTATTCTCTCTCTCTTTCCCTCCCTGCCCCCCTCAGTTTTCCTTAGCTCTCCTTATTTGAGTTGGGTGACCTTCCTATAGGCTTCCATAGTTTCTGAACCCCAAAGGTACTCCGGGGTGCACTGTTCTGTCAGTTTATATGGGTTTCCTCCCACAGACTGTAAATTTGCAATGGGCAAGAACTCTGAGTGCTCCAGGCCAACCCTCATCCACTGGCTCCCGCCAGCCACAGTTGTGCCACTACTGTCACGCCTGGGGTCCTGCACTGGTCTACCTTGCCTTCCTCTCCATTTATGTCAGCCCCGCTCTCCCAAGCCATCTCTCATCCTTCGGACTCTGATCTCCACATGGCCTCATCATCCCTTTTCTGACTCTATATCTCACTCCTCCTCAACTTTTGAAACCCTTCCACGGTAACCTCACAACATCCCCTCTATACCTCACTTCTCTGAATATTCTCTTCACCTTTCTGCTACACTAGAGATCTGATTCTCCCCAGGACACTGGTTCTTTTGCAAGTGTTGGCCGTTTTCTCTCCAACACTCCTTAACTAAAAGTGGGGTCTGGCTACTCACCACTCAAAAACTAATAAAGAGGCAAGGTTGGTGGGAAGGAAACCTTGCTTTACTGTGGATGCTGGCAAATGGGTAGACGAGGGCAGGCCCTGTCCAAAGGTTGACTCTCCCCACTGACAATCAGTAGGCAAGAGGGAAGGGGCTACATGCAGAAACAGCACAGTCAGCTCTGACAGTCATCTTGAAACTGGTCATTGGTGGTCTGACCAGTGACACCTTGATTGTTTTACGTGCAGTTAATCTTCAGTTCCAAGGTCAGTTTGTTTCCATTTCTTTGAGGCCAGTTCTCGGAATTGTGGCAGTTTATGTCATGGCTATGGTCTGATCTTCTTCCCTGGTAGCTCAGCTGGTGAAGAATGCATCTGCAATGCAAGAGACCCCAGTTTAATTCCTGGATCAGGAAGATCCCCTGGAGAAGGGGTAGGCTACCCACTCCAGTATTCTTGGGCTTCCCTGGTAACTTAGTAAAGAATCTGCCTGCAATTCAGGAGACATGGGTTTGATCCCTGAGTTGGGAAGATTCCCTGGAGGAGGCAAGGCAACCCACTCCAGTTTTCTTGCCTGGAGACTCTCCATTGACAGAAGAGCCTGGCTGGCTGCAGTCCATGGGGCTTCAAAGAACCAGACATGTTTGAATGACTAAGTACAGCAGTCTGGTCATTGTGTAGTTAACTTCTTCTGCCTGGTTGGAGCTTCAGTATCTATAAGACAGCTCACAGGATATGGCTCAGAATATTATCTATAGCCCTTGAGAAGGAACTAAAGGTTCCTTTAGAGAAGGACTTTGCTTACTGACTAAACTATTATTATTTAGTGTTGTTGGACTATTTTTCTTTGCTTCTGCATTTTCTCATTTCTCTGATTAAACATATTCTTTGACTGAAGTTTTTCCGCAGACAAAAGGCAGGTGAAAGACCTTGATAGGGAAGGACCACAGGGTCCTGCTCTTTTTCACTTGGGCCTACACAGCAGGGTACATACTGTGGACTGAATGTGGCCCCCACAAATTAACATTAAAACCTAATCGCCAGTGTGATGGTATTAGGGCCTTTGGGAGATGATTAGGTCATAAGGGTGGAGCCCTTATGGATGATTAGTGCCCCTATAAAAGAGACCCCAGAGAGCTCCCTCTGTCCCTTCCACCTTAAGAGGACACAGGAGAAGACAGCCATCCATGAACCAGGAAGCTAGTTCTCACCTGACGCCACATCCACTGACTCCTGGATCTTGGAGTTTCAGACTCTAGAACTGTGAGAAATAACTTTTGTTATAAGCCACCCAAGCTCTGGCAGTTTTGTGCTAGTAGCCTAAACAGATTAAGACCAGAGGTATTCTCAGGACTACTTCCAGACCATTTTCCAACCCATCCTCAGCTCTCCTCAGTAGCTCTCACTCTCAAGTCATCGTCTGTTTCCCACTTTGTTGTCTTTTGCCATATTCTTCTTCACACATACACCTTCATTCCTTAAGCATATAGCTCCAGATCCCGCTTTTCCACATCACTCCTGTCAAACTTCCTGATGGTTGTTTTAACCTCATGGGTTATTTTTTCAAATCTTTTCTTATTTTTTGGGGGGTGGGGATTCTCTCCTCCCATGACCCTGCCCCAACCCCACCTCATGGCACTCACTCCCATGGTCAATCCTTAGACTTGTCCTCTATCAATAACTGTGACCTCTCATCTCAGTTTCGAGTATTATAATGGTATTATCATTACCGTTACTATTTGTACACAATTTGTTGAATTGAACTACTCATGAATTGGGTAACTACAGCAAATGAATTACTTTCTTTCAACCTCCTTTCTTCTCTCCAGAGGCTTTTGTGTGGGAGTCGAGATCAGATACTGGTGATAGAATATGGGAAATGGGGGAAAGGAAGCAAGAGGAACTGAGCCCTAAAAGGATGAAGGGCTTCGAATTAAGCCATGAAGAGAGAGGTAAAGCCTGGGGGACAGGGAAGTATAGAAGAATGTTCTATTCTGAAGGAAAAGGATGGCAGACCTGCTTGTCAGGAGGTGGATGCTGGCTAAGAAACAGTAAATAGATTGTAGACTAGAGGCTTACAGAGCACATAGGGGTGGAACACAGAGATTAAAGGCAGCCCAGGGGATGCAAGGCCTAGGAAATATTCCAGAGCACACAGGAGGGGCTGAGTAAATACTTGTTGAATAAATAAATAAGTCATATGACTACAGGTTTAGGATTTTGTTATTTTCTCAAACTGTTTGGGGCTAGAAGTGCAACAATGTCACATTTTAAGCACAGGGATGGGGAAGGATAAAGCTGCCGCTGGCCTAATTTCTTGTGCAAATTAGAAGTGGCTCCAGATCTGGGCTGATGGCTTAGAAAAGGGCATCTCCTTTTTCAGGTTCTAAGCAGCTTTCTGTCAACAAGTGTATTCTGTTTTACAGCACTGCCATCTTTATCCCTAGGTTGGGGGCAGGTGGATAACAAGAATGGGGTCAGGTTCTAAAGTCCACTCTTCTTCCTTTTAAAAAAACGTGTTTATTTCTTTGGCTGCACTTGGTCTTAGTTGTGGCGCTTGGGATCTTTAGTTGAGGCACATGAACTCTTCTTTGCAGCTTGTGAGATCTAGTTCCTGGCCAGGGATTGAACTTGGGCTCCCTGCTTTGGGAGCACCGAATCTTAGCCACTGGAACACCAGGGAAGTCCCTCTAATGTCCATCCTGAAAGTTGTCTTTATACTTTATACATGCCAAATTGTCTTTATACTCTTTGGACTTGGGCTTCTGTAGTTTCTGAAGGCAAAAATTTGCTTCTTAACTTTTCTGCTGTGACCTCCCTTTTGCTGTAATAGTTGAGGTCAAGGTCTAGTTTGAAATGAAGATGTAGGAGACTGACGGTGTGAGTAAGAGATTTCTATTTCTTGCTGGGGGTAAGTAAAGGAAAGCAACATGGATTTATCATGGACTTATCTTCACTTTCTGTGTCAGACATTTGTTATAGACACTTACCTCATTTTCCATCCTTACAACAATCTTCCCAGGCAAATATTAGTCACCATTGTTCTTATGAAGGTCCAAAGAGAGCCTACAACTCAGGCCAGGCACAAGGTAAGGAGTGGAGTGAAGATTCAAACTCAGGGTATCCCTGTGCCACATGGTTGCTGGGTTTTCTTCTGGTGAAACACACTGCCAGGTGTAAACTCAGGAGGATAGGCACTGTTTTATTTTTTTCACCTTTGCATGCTTCCCAGAGCTCAGCATCATCCCCAACACTAAGAAAATGCTAAATGAAGATGTGTGGGGTTGAACTGAATGTAGATGAGCAAGGGCTGCTGACCAGCGTTCCACTTTCTCCCCCCAGTCATTTTCATGTCAGTCACCGGAATGCTGTCTTCCTAATTTGCTCTTCCAGCTTCCCCTCGCAAGGAACGCTTCTCACTAGGGGAATCTGCCTGGTCCAGTGAGCTGTGGTCATTTGACTCTCCAAGGGAGATCTGGAAGCTCTTTTCCTAGTGGATCCCTTTGATCCTAGGGGCTGACCATCTCCTCATTGTCTCTGCTTGCCCTTACTTGTTTCTTATTTCAAGATTCTTGAGAAAGGTAATTTTTAGCTCCCTTTTGTTGACCTCAATAAAAGCACTACACAGCCTGGGTATCTTCAAATCATTTAATTAAATTCAACCCATTGATTTTGAGATACTTAATAAGCCATTAAGTGTTTTGTAAACTTAAGTTGATATGATGCAACTCTCAACAAACTTTAAAATTCACTCTCCTGTATTAGCTTTGGTTTGATTTTCAAACTTGCCTAAGTCATAGAGTTAGTAAATGGAAACCTTTTAGGGTTTGGTTTGAGTGAACTTCCTTGGTGGCTCAGACAGTAAAGAATCTGTCTACAATTCGGGAGATATGGGTTCCATGCCCTGGGTTGGAAAGATCCCTTGGAGAAGGGAATGGCAACCCACTCTAGTATTCTTACTTGGAGAATTCCATGGACAGAGGAGCCTGGTGGGCTACAGTCCATGGGATCACAAAGAGTAGGGCATGCCTGAGCGACTAACACACTTAGAGTTACTCTGTTGCTCACAAGCTGACCTGATTTCTTAGCTTCTATAATTTAATAAAAAATAGTGCCTACCAGAAATTCTGGGCACTATCCTAAGTGTTTTTCTCACCTGTAGGTTGGGATAATAATATCACCTACTTTATTTATAAACATTGTCTTGAAGACTTGCAGGCATGTGTGTGACATCCTTTGGATGGAGGCTGGAGTGATGACTGCTCAATAGTATTAGTCATTGTGATCGTCGTTAGTAATAACCTGTCTGCTGAAAAATACAACCAGCCCCAGAAATGCAGTGCTGCCCTGGCCATTTCCATTTTAAATGATACTGTTGTGAAGACTGTTTGTGAACCTGTCACCAATACTCTTCTTTCTAAAACAAAAATTAAAATAAACCTTTAATTTTAGGATAATTTCAGATTTATAGGAAAGTTGCAAGATGGCATGGAGCATTCCTCTGTATCCCTTACCTGCATCTCACTCATTTGTCACCACAAAGAAGCCAACATTGGAACACGATGATTAACTAAGCCCCAGGCTTTTTCATATTTCAGACACATCCTTTTTCTGTTTCAAGATCCAAGGTAGGATACCACGTTGCCTTTGGCAAATGCTCCCTTCTTCATGAAGCAGTCACTTCTATCAGCCTTATCTCTGTCCTCTGTTCAGAAGAAATGCCACAGGGAGGTACCTGGCATGCTCAGATTCTGGCATTTGCAGCTTGTAGCTCTTCACCTTTTCTCACCAACCACTTTCTTACATTCTGACAGATCCATGGGACTGGTCTGTAACTGTGCCACTCTCTAGCTCTGTGACCTAACTTAATCCTCTAGGAATCCTCAATTTTCTCATCTGTGCAAGACGGGTAATAATAATTCCTTCAGGGCCTGGCACATAGTGACTTAAATGTTAATTTTTGCTTTTGTCATATCATTGTGCTTTCTGCTTCAGATCATAAACCAGCCTAGCTCTTGATTCTGCCCATACTTTTTCAATCCTCTGATGTTATCGCAAATATTACTCAGGTTATTGGATGAGTTTGCTGACTCAGAGGCTGCTTAATTGCCAGAGAAGTTTAAATGTCTCTCTTTAAATGCTTTGCTACTTTCCTTCCCTTACAGAGAACTTAGGGATGTACATAGTACCATGAAAGAGAATCTGAAATATCAGATTTCCAAGCTTTCTTCCAAATCCTCTCCCACTCTTTATTTTGGTCTATCTTATTCCTAGAACTCCCACCACACTGCCTGCAAAGTGGGGGAGGCCTCCCCATCTGTCTGCCATGGGAACAGAACTGGCACCTGGGGTCTAGGGTAAGCGATTTTGAGTATTCAAATCATTTTCAGTGGGATGTGCTTGGGTCACATGTTGTAATCAGGAAATTTCATGCAATCTGACATTTCCCATCAGAGTTGCTTAGGAACCTAAGGAAGGCACTGGCTCTGAATGGCAGGACAGTAATAAATTAAGCAGTCACAGGTCCAGCCATCTGCTGTAAGTAAATTAAGAGCATAACCCATATGGGATTTATCTAAAATAGCGATTCACATTTTTTCCCCTGTCTTCTCATTTGTATTCCTCTTTATGTGGGCTCTTTAAATTGACTTAACTTTGCATAGAATATCCCAGCTGTCTTCATCTCCCACCCTCTCCTCCGCATCCAGGCAGCCAACCTCAGATTCTTCTATAGCCGATTAGCGATGTCCTTTGTAATGGAGGATGATTTTGACATTTTATTTTGAGAATTGCCTGATTGGAGGCCGATGCATTTTAACTGGGAGTTCTTAGCTATGCCTCTGCAATGTCCTCCACCCTTCCTCATTTATCACCTGCTTTTAGTCCCTCCCCATCTCAGGTCCTACTGCCTTTCATCTGTCCTCTCATCTTGATTTTTTTTTTTTTTTGGCTCCTTGTCCGCTAGTCATTTTTATAAACCATTTTCATCATGCCACCCTCCAGCTCAAAAGTTGGCACTGTTTACAGAATGAGCCAGATGTTTCTACCGTAAGTTCCTCCCTCAAGTTCAGACCTGCCTTTAGAGCTCATCTACTTCTTACCAGTTATTTCTCTCACTTCACAGTCCGTCCTCTTGGCTTCCTCCAGAGCACATCCACTCTGTCCTGCCTCATTTAGCTTAGTGTTTTAAAATCACAGCCTGCTTTGTTTCTGTGCTTAACTGTTTGATGTTTCTAATTCAATTGTAAGCTCCTTTTTTGTTGTGGACTCCATTCTATGCTTATCACAGTTCTAGATACCTGGAGGTAATTGCTGAATACTGAATGAATAAATGCTTTGCCACAGTTTTGTTCTGTGGGATGAGATAAGGCAAATAAGGAAGATATATAGTAGATTAGATGACTGTATGCTATGAAAAGAAGTGGAGAAGAAGGGGGTTACAAATGTAAATAAGATATTCAGGAAAGGCTTCCAGAAACAACCTCAAGGGAAAGATGTCAGAGTGGTGAAGCTGAATTCTGTAAGGCAAAGATTTAATCATTAAAAAAAAAATCTTTCCTTGGTGTAGCACAGTAACACGCACATGTTGGAAGAATGCAGTGGGAATGACATGTATCATGGTGTCACCAGAGACACAGAATATCATTCAAATGGTATTTTTTAATACAAAGGGGCTTCCCAGGTGGCAGTAGTGGTAAAGAACCCTCCTGCCAAATTTAGGAGATGTAGGAGATGCAGGTTTGATCCCTGGTTCAGGAAGATCCTCTGGAGGAGGGCATGGCAACCTACTCTAGTATTCTTGCCTTTCCTTTCATGGACAGAGGAGCCTGGCAGGCTACAGTCTATAGGGTCGCAAAGAGTCGGACACGACTGAAGTGACTTGGTAAAGTGACAGTGAAAGTCGTTCAGTCATGTACGACTCTTTGTGAACCCATGGACTATATAGACCATGGGATTCTCCAAGCCAGAATAGTGGAGTAGGTAGCCTTTCCTTTCTCCAGGGGATCTTCCCAACCCAGGTATTGAACCCAGGCCTCCTGCAGCAGGCAGATTCCTTACCCAGCTGAGCCTGATGACTTAACACACACACAAATTAATTTGATGTGTATGTGTATTCATAAAAACAAAAACTACAAGGAAATACTCCAAAACATTAACAGCAGCTCTAATGATTTACTGTAATTTTAGCTTTAGCCTTTGTATTTCCTCTAATTTCCATGTGTTCTGCAGGATGTACATATTTCTCATAGATTGGATAAAACAAACATAATAATACCTGCTGGGGCACCATTAAGTTTGGGGATTCTCAAGTAAACAGAACCACGAGGTAAGGTAAAAAGCAGCCTGACCTTAGGATAGGTTGCATTTCTCTGCAGGCAGCTCCACGAGACCCACAAAGCACTCCTCCCCCACTGGCGTCTACATATTTCTCCTTTCAGGAGGAGGCCAGCCTAAACCAGCAGAGCAGGTTTGGGGCAGCGAGGTGCAGCGTGTGGGGAACAGTAGATTTCCATCCAGGCTTATTATGCCTGCAGTCAGACAAACGACCACTCCAGTGGCCTCACCACGCCTACCCAGAGGATGATCTGCAGTTTCAGATCCAGGAAGATGCAGAATTTGATAGCCCAGTGTGGAAACAAAGAAACAGGAGGGAAAAAAAGAGTTGCTTTTGTGCCAAACAAGGTTTCTAGGCAACTACTCATGTAACTACTTCAGTGTCCCCAATCCTTTAGCTTTGCTGACCTTTAGCACCTGTCTGATAAGTTCATCAGATTTCCGTAACAAAAGAGCTGACATATGGGGAGGAGGTGATCAACATCCGACTCCTTATTCATTTTCTAGCCTCATGTCCATCATTTCTCCCTGTGTTCCTGTTTTAACAGAAGACGACCTTGGTGTTTCTAGACTTTGCTGTCTCCAGCTTCTGCCCATGCTGGTCCCTCTGCCCAGAACGCTTTTCCTGGCCTTGCAGTCTATTCCAGGTTCAGCCCAAGTTTCCCTTCCTTTGGGACCCCTTTCTTGTACCACTATCCCCTTTAATTCTCCCCCACCTCCTTCAAAGAAGCACAGAGTACCACATGTATATGTTCATGACAAGGTCCTTTTTTTTCTTTAAGATGTCTAAAGAAACATGTGTAACATTGGAAAAAAAAAAAGAAACACTTGTGAGCTCCCTGGAAGAGAGGATTTTTACCTTATCCACCTTCATTTTCAGTGTCTAGTCTGTTTCTGGCACACAATGGAGGCTCACAAAATGTATATTTGAACCAATGAATTTTCAATGTAGGATATACATGGCTTCTTAAGAGTCCAAAACGTATGTTGAGTTCCATCTAGCCATCCATCCACCATTCAGCCATTCAACAACCCTTATCAAATGCATACTGTGAACTAGCACTGAGACAGACATGGCCACTGTCATCATGAAAGTTATAACCTAAAGTGAAGACTAATATTGAGCAATAATTACAGCTTTATTTTTCCCTGAACTATTATGACCCGAGATCCAGCTTTATATATTTTTGTTTACCGCCTATCTCTGACATTAAATATAATAAGCTCTAGGAGAGCAGGGGCCTTATCTTGTTGGCCACTGTGCCTAAAACAGTGCCTGCCACTTTGTAGGTACTTGATTAATATTTGTTAACTGAATAGACTACAACTAAGGATGGGAATTTCTGATGTGTTTACAACATGCATTAACACCACCCACCTTCAGGCATCTTCCAAATGAAAAATGATTAAGTACTAAAGCTAGTGTGATGCATTGTGGTGACCATGATTAATGTCTCATTCCCAACTTCGGTTAGAATGTCTGAGAGACTCGGTCAGGGCGACACCAATTCTGTGATAGAAACTCAATGACTGCTTTTCAGCTTTCAGTTAATTTTGTGATTTTCCTGGTAGTTTCAGGGAAAGGCTTTATTGGAGCCTGACCATGTAATAATAATAGAGGACACAAAATAGAAGATTTTAGGTCAGCAAGGAACAGCTAGGATAACAGTTTCTAACCTGTTCAAGAAAAGGGCATTTGCAGTGGTGTCTGCCTGGCATTTATAATATTACTTAGTTGAAACATATCAAAATGAAAAAAACAGGTGACTGTTCTGCTGCTGTCCAGTCTCCCTTCCCTTGGAACCTCCTTCCCAACTAGGGGCCTGGGTTTGACCCTGGTGTGCTGAGAGCTTGCATCATTGGTGGGGAGGAGCAGGTGTCCCTGGGGGACTGTTCTGTAAGATGGAGAGACTGGGAGGCCCTATCAGTGAGGGAAACCAAACCCTGGCCTGGGGAATCCATGGAAACCAGATCAGGGAAAGTTGGGGAGAGAGAGACAAACAGAAAAATAAGGGAGAGAATGTATCAGAAACTTGGGTCTGCAATGACACTGAGTAGCTTAAACAAAAATTTATTGTCTCACAGGTCTAGAGGTTGGCAGAATTGGTTTCTTTTGAAGATCATCAGGAAGAAAAGTTCCAAGCCTCTGTCTTAGCTTCTGATATCCTCAGATTCTCCATGGCTTATGGATGGCATCTTCCTTGTGTTTTCATATTGTCTTTTTTCTGTGTTTGTGTTCTGATTTCCTTTTCTTATAAGGACATCAGTCATGTTGGATTAGGGCCTACCCTAATGACCTTGGGCTTCCCTGATATCTCAGTTGATAAAGAATCTACTTGCAATGCAGGAGACCTCGGTTCGATTCCTAGGTCAGGAAGATCACTTGGAGAAGGGAAAGGCTACCCACTGCAGTATTCTGGCCTGGAGAATCCCATGGACTGTATAGTCCATGGGGTCTCAAAGAGTCAGATACGACTGAGCAGCTTTTACTAACAACTTAGTTTGGGCTTCTCAGGTGGCTCGGTGATAAAGAATCTGCCTGCTAATATAGGAGATACAGATTTGATCCCTGGGTTGGGAAGATCCCCTAGAGAAGGAAATTGCAACCTAATCCAGTATTCTTGCTGGAAAATCCCATGGACAGAGGAGCCTGGTGGGTTACAGCCCAAGGTGTTGCAAGAGTCGGACATGACTTAGCAACTAAACAGCAACAAGTGACTTCATTTAAACCTGATTACCCCAAGGACTGTATTTTCAAGCAAGGTCACATTCATAGGATTTCAGTATCTTTTGAGGGGACAGAATTCAACTCATAGCAGAGAAAGAGAGGTGAAACTGGATGGGCGGAGATAGCCTGAAGAATTTCTAGAAAAGCTGGAATATAACATAGCATAGCACAACACTTTTCATAGGGCGAAGGCAGCCCCAGCCAGGGTGGAGGAGGGCAGGGCAAGGGAGATGCTCAGCTTGGACACATGTCAATAATGAAACCAAAAAATTCCCTTAAAGTGGCTGGAGCTTTGGGGGAAGAAATGCAACACACAACCCCAATACTCTTTTATTTCTGGAAAAAGAAAAAATGGAACGTCAGATCTGGGGCAAGTCATCAGAGGCAATTTGGTGGCTTGGGAAGTATACTGACTCCCGGGGGACCACCTGCCACTTCTCTAGTACTGGCTGGGTGACCTTGCTTAGCCTACCAGAACCTTGGTTTCCTCATCTGTAAAATGAGGCCAGTGAGCTCAAACTATTGGGGTATCTGTGAAAATTACACGAGATTAGATGTGAAAAGCACCTGCTCTCAGAAGGCAGAATTCACCAGTTACCCATTTTCCTTTTCTCTAGAGAGAGCTTCTATTCAGGAAAATGGTTTCTTGTTTTCAATATAAAGTTAGAGGGAAAAAAAAAAATCCTTTTAGAGGGATGTGAAAACAGACCTCTGAATGCCTTACAGTTGGTTAGATTCCCCTATCTTGATCAGAGTATTAGAGAAAATGGTAAGATGGAAATGTGGCCAGGACCACCCTATATTACTCTAGTCATTCGGGCAGGAGGCCAGGAAGATAGGGTTATAGAGATATTCCTGGTGAGTTACTATTTTCAGATGGAGCTTTTGAATGACCCAACATACAGTAGAAAATCTCTCCAGATCTGTAGACCAGAAAACAGTAAAGTAAAACTGTAAATGTTTATAATCATAAAGAATACAATACCAAGAAGCCTTAAATGTTTTTATACAACTCACAACATGTAAGGTAGATTCATTTGTCTAATATTGGTTTAGGCCTCAAAACTAAGGTTTTCTTTCAGCATAGGTTGGCTGATTCAAGTTCTATGTTGCCTTTTTTTTTTTTTTTGCACAAACTTTTTCCATAAAGTATTAGGCATATTTTCCAGTTTTGAATGTAGAATCTTAGTAGATTTTTCTCCCCTCAAACTTTTAGTGTTTACTAGCTCACCCTAAACTGAAAATATTTTTAATGATTTACCTTAAACTTTTCCTACTACATTCAAGTTCATTTCTATAAAGTAACAACTCTTGTTTTGTACTCCTATTTTATCAGCTTCTAGAGTATTAAACTGAAAATTATAATAGCAATTACAATGGACATAAATGTGAGTGGGAACAAAGTCAACTGAGTCTTTGAAATCATACAGCTGAGCTGGTGGGAGCCTCAGGAGACAGGCAAATGAAGACTCTTCTGGCTGTACGCTTTGAGTGAGTTTTAGAGAAGAAATGGAGATTTACATCAGTCCAGTGAGTTGGTCAAGTAAAGATGAGTTGATGTATTTTCACTGCATGACCTGTAAACAGTTCAACTCTTGATAGACTTCAGTATCTCTCTGGTAGTATTTTACTGTAAGTTAGGAGTACCACCATCATCACTCCAACAACAGATCACAGATGTCAGAATAATCTTATATCACTCTTCAGAGCTATCATTATACGAATAATTGCATATCATTTTTATATCTCAGCACCTTTTATTTTATTTATAGTTAAACTTATCTGTTATACGATCAACAACTATTTATGGTCTGCCTACTATTGCTCGATGTTGGGATACAGTATGAATAATATGTGGTCCTTTGCTCTAGGAAAAATTAGTCTTGTGAGGCACTCAGGTCAGTAAATGGGAAGTTACTGAGCAGCTGATTGGCACAAGGGACAAACCAAGAGAACGACATTGCATATTCCAGGCTATGAGTCTCTTAGTTGAAATTGGAGGGAAAGTGTGGGTTCAGTAGTTACCAACCTCTCTGGAGCACCGTCTGAGTACCAAGCTCTGTTTTAGGCACTGGGGTTACAAAGATGAATAATTCGTCGTCTGTACTCAGGAAGTGCGTACATGTAATTATAGTTCCCTGCAGGAAGTGCTGTCTTTTGGATCAGCACTGAGTCTTCAGACAGCAGGGAAAGGCAAGCTTCCTGCAGGACGTGAAGCTCCTCTAGCTTGTAACCATGCCGCAAGCAGAGGCCTAACTTGTCTTTCCTGCCCTGTTCCTGGGAATGTTTTTAGTACACCTTGTGTGCTCAATTAGCATCTGAATGAGTAAATGAACTGCATGATGATTAGGAGTTAACTAGGGGCCAGGCCCTGTGCTCTGTGCTGGGAATACAAAGATGAAAGAGCCATGGCCTTTGCCCTGATTGAGGAGATTATAATAAAATCTAAATTCTGACTGAATCCTGATAACATATCAGCAACGTAAGACACTTGCAAACTTGGGCACACCTTTCTAATAAGTTGTGCTCCACATTGGACATTTACTGGCTTTGGCAACACTTGTCAAACATACTCTTGAGCTTACTCCAGGGAGCACAGTGGATGGTTAAGGAAGCTGGCAACTGAGCAGGCCAGCTCCAACCCTGGCAAATAAAAAGGCATCATTCAGACTGGCTTGAATCACGTTTGGGCCGGGAAATCATCAATACTCAACCCTAGAGCACTGGTAATAATACGACTGATAGCAGGCTATTGGGGCTTCCCTAGTGGCTCAGATGGTAAAGAATCTGCCTGCAGTGCAGGACACCCAGGTTCGATCCCGGTCGGAAAGATCCCCTATGGAAGGGAAAGGCTACCCACTCCAGTATTCTTGGCTGGAGAATTCCATGCACAGAGGAGCTGAGCAGGCTATTGGTATAGTGAGCAGTTTCATTGGAGGATCCCCCAGATGCTTTTTCAGAATGTTCCTCTGCACCATCCCAACCCCTCACCACAAGGGAAGTGGCAAGTAGAAATTCTACTTCAATGTCTAACACAAAGCTTGGAGCTGTTGACTGGTGGTTTGCTCCAGATAACCAGCAAGTTCAAGCAGGTCTCTAGGAATACATGAGTTTGAATAAGGTCTCTTGGTTTATTACAGCTGCTACAGCCCAACTACTCAAACTTTCAATTCCTGAACCACCAAAGGCAGCTAAAATTGGTCAAGGGGCTAGTAGAGCAGGGTTCACCAGGCAAAGCAGGATGGCATGGATATGTAATTTATGTCCTGTTGTATGACTAAATGCCGCAATTAGCATGACAAAAATCCTGCAGCTATGTCATTTCTCTCCAATATTATGAAAATACAAGTGCAAGGAGATATAGGATTTTGTTTCAGGACACACAGTAAGTTAGGGGCTGAAAAACTCCATCCTGCCATAACCAACAAGTCATATTGTGAGTCTATCCCGGAAAAAGAAAAGCCAAACTTTTTCCTAAGTGGGACATATTCACATCTTTGCCATTTCTTAAGAATGCTCTTTTTTACCTCCCTCTTTTTGTGACAGCCTTTTCCAAGTTCTCATTGCCATGGATTCTTGGGAATCCACATGCCAGACTCAAGCAGAATTACAATTCTAATATCTACTCATGTCCCCCACATGCCCTCAGCCCTGCCCAGATGGAGGATCACATTCCAGTTTAGAAATAGCATCAAAGAGAAGTCACTTCTGGGGTAGAGAGCAAGAGAGTAGCTAGAAATTAAGAGACATTCAATCAATGACTAACGCAGCAGACAGGCTTCCCTTTGTCCATTGTTAACTACGAATGAATGGATTTTCCAGCCCCTGTTGCTACCTCTAGAGAAGGGAGGAGGTGGCAGTGAGCAGAAAAAGGTTCTTTCAGCCTGACTCTGCCTTGAGTTATTGCTTTTTCATTCTCCAACTTTAGTGAGATTTAACTGATAAAAAGTAAGATATTGAAAGTGTTCATCATGACAATTTGATGTACGTATACATTATAAAAGAATTCCTCCCAATTTAGTTAATTAACATATCCATTACCTCACATTTATCTTTTTTTTGAGTTAGGGGAGAACATTGTGAGTTATTGTCTTTTGCACTTTCTCCCATAAATCACCAAGTCCAGTCACGAATTTTTGGCAGATGGGAACCTCTTACCATCAGACGTTTTGGCTCTGGTGAGTGTTCTAAGAAATGTCCTAAAGGTCTGAGTTAAGGACCTCGGGTCTAGTTCTGTCTCAGACACCAGATAGCCACATGCAACCGCAGGCTTGTTGACTTTATGATCTAGGTTTTGGTTTCCTTGTCTGCAGGATGAGGGTATTGGATGCCTATCAGGTCACTAAATGGAGGTCTCTAGGCCATATTTTGCTTGAAACTGTGTATTTTGTCTATATAGTAGTTTCTTTATGTTTACAAAATTTGAATTAGTGTCTACCATTTAACAACTGACTCAACAACAACAAAACAACCTGATTGAAAAATGGGCAAAGGACTTGAGTAAACATTTCTCTAAAGAAGGCAAGAATACTGAAGTGGGTTGCCATGCCCTCCTCCAGAAAGAAGACATACAGATGGCCAACAAGCATATGAAAAGATGCTCAAGACCACTAGCTATTAGAGAAATGAAAGTCGAAACCACAAAGATGAGATACTACTGCATACCCACTAGGTATACCTTTCTGTATAAAGAACAGAAAAAAGCAAGTGTTGGTGAAGATATGGAGAAATTGGAACCCTTGTGCACGAGGGGTAGTAATGTAAAATGGTACAACTGCTATAAAAAAATATAGTGGGTCCTTAAAAATTAAAAATAGAGCTACAATTTGATCTAGTAAATCCATTTCTGTGTATACATATACCCCAAAGAACTAAAAGTAAAGTCTTAAAGAAATATTTAATACCCATGTTCACTGACTAGTCAAAAGTCAACCCAAGTGGCCAAAGATAGATAAATGGGCTTAAAAATGTGGTATACACAAATGTAGAATATTATTCATACTTGAAAATAAAGAAATTCTGATGCATGATACAACATGGATGAGCCTGGAGGACATTACGCTAGGTGAAATAAGTCACTTACAAAATGAAAACACTGTATGAATCCATATATATGAGATACTTAGAGTAGTTACGTTCATAGAGACAATGTAAAATAGAATGGTGGTTGCCAGGGTCTGGGAGAAATAGGCAATGTTAAGTTGTTTAATGTGTACTGTTTAAGTTTTGCAAAATGATAGAAATTTTGTAGACTGTCTACACAATATAAATGTACTTAACACTACTGACGGAGAAAGCGATGGCACCCCACTTTCACTTTTCACTCTTATGCATTGGAGAAGGAAATGGCAGCCCACTCCAGTGCTCTTGCCTGAGAATCCCAGGGACGGGGGAGCCTGGTGGGCTGCCGTCTGTGGGGTCACTAAGAGTCAGACACGACTGAGTGACTTCACTTTCACCTTTCACTTTCATGCATTGGAGAAGGAAATGGCAGCCCACTCCAGTGCTCTTGCCTGGAGAATCCCGGGGACGGGGGAGCCTGGTGGGCTGCCGTCTGTGGGGTCGCACAGGTTTGGACACGACTGAAGTGACTTAGCAGCAGCAGCAGCACTGCTGAACTGTACACCTGAAGATGGCTAAAATGGTAAACTTTATAAGTATATCTGACCACAATTAAATATTTTTGAGAGATAGCTCATGAAAATTTGAAGTCATCTTTTTGGGGAGGGAAAGTCCAAAAGATCGTGACTTTGGGCCTTAGACATCAGTTGGCAACAGCCAGCTTGAGCTGAGTATCTGCTCTTCTCTTTAGATGAGCTTATTCTTTGCTGTTCTCCCCAGGCTCCACCTCATTATTTTTTTTTTCCAATTAAATAACCCATCTGGCCCCTATAGAGCTTTGAATTTGCAACCCCTGATTAGACTATCTCTACTACCCCTTATAGTATTAATACCTATGAGTCTAAAATGTTAGTCATTATGAACACTCTGTAAGTAAACAAGATGAGTGAGACACAGGCAGAGAGACATTCAAATTACTTTCTTGACATATCTTCTTTCAGGTCCATGGGAGGGTCAGCACTCGTGTCCACAATGGGCAGTAAAAACAGCTGGCTAGTGACATTGGTTTAGTTGCTCCCTAGCGCCGAAGAATTGACGTTTTGAACTGTGGTGTTGGAGAAGACTCTTAAGAGTCCCTTGGACCGCAAGGAGATCCAACCAGTCCATCCTAAAGGAAATCAGTTCTGAATATTCACTGGAAGGACTGATGTTGAAGCTGAAACTCCAATACTTTGGCCACCTGATGCAAAGAACTGATTCATTTGAAAAGACCCTGATGCTGGGAATGATTGAAGGCAGGAGAAGAAGGGGGTGAAAGAGAATGAGATGGTTGGATGGCATCACTGACTCAATGAACATGAGTTTGAATAAACTCCGGGAGTTGGTGATGGACAGGGAGGCATGGCTTACTGCAGTTCATGGGGTTGCAAAGAGTTGGACACAACTGAGTGACTGAACTGAAGTGAACTGAACTGACTTCTGTATAAACCCCAGCCATGGCTGGGATTTATATTCTGAACCTGAGCCTTTAGTATGACTCAGGTCAATGAGGCTTGCTGATCCAGACAACACTATTGTCACTAAAATAGATGAAATCTTTAAAATGTTACAAAATGGAGGACCCTAATGGCATGGGGAAAATTAGGAGAGGAATGATATAGGCAACTGGAAGCTTTGCTTTCAGAAAAAGAAGATGATTTTAAATTGTCTAAAGGAAACAAAGCTGGCACAGTGGTTAAGAATCTGCCTACCAAGGCAGGAGATGCAAAAGGTGTGGTTTGACCCCTGAGTTAGAAAGATTCACTGGAGTAGGAAATGGCAACCCACTCCACAATATTCTTGCCAGGGAAATCTCACGGACAGAGGAGTCTGGCAGACTATAGTCCAAGGGGTCACAAAGAGTTGGATGAGACTGAGCATACACACACAAAGGAAACGAAAAAATAGATCTCTTCCTTCAACAGCACTTATAGTTTGATATCAGTAATGCTGCAGATAGTGTGTATGACGTCATGATACGTACCTCTACTTGTGATCTTGGGAAACAACTTGATTATTGAAGTTTGAGATAAGGTAATTTTGAAATCTTCCTCTATCCCTTTGTGTTGAGGGAAATGAGATCAGCTCAAATAAGAGCCCACATTATAAAGAGAATCCTTGTCTTGGTCCCTCATTCATTCATTCACTGTAACTCATTCATTTATTCAACCAATATTTATTTAGCACCTACTAGTTATACCGTTCCTGACTTAAAGCATGACAGTTAAGATTTCTACCTTCGTGGAGTTTAGGTAGGAGGGAAGGACAGAACAGCTTATCAATGTTTGGTCAATAGTTTCCTCGAGGGCATTATTTTGTATATTTTTTCCCTCTCAATATGTACTGGGCACTTTGGTAGTTGCTCTGGGGTCAGTTTGGTGGACAAGACAGGCATTGAACAAGGTTGATAGAAGGTTTTAGAGTTTTTATTAGTTCTGAAAGCAAAGGACATGGAAAGCTGCTGCAGAAGTGTCTGGTGTCTGGTCTTGGAGGATGTCTAGTTCTCAGTAGTCAGAGGCTGGAGCTTTATTTGAGGTCAAAGGCAAAACAGCCAGAGATGGGCAGTATGGAACGGCAAGAATGTTTGTGGAGAGCAAGACTTTCTGAGGAGCTGAATGAGCTGTATTTCTTTTTGTAACACTGAAAATTGTCCTGAGATGTAATTATAGAGAGGGTCATTCCTAGGGGTAGCCACGCACTACCCAGAGGCCTGCCTGAGGAGGGGCTGCTGCAGGCTTAAAGAGATTCAGTCTGAAAAAATTTGATGTTTTGTCAAGTTTGTTTAAGTTTGGGATGGTAGGGTTAGCGTGCTACTTGACAGAATTGAAACTTCTACACATTACCTGCACCAGTTCATGGATTGCACTTTGTAGAATCAGAGTCAAGCCTTTGGACTGTACTAAGCAAATTTATGAAGAATGTTTTACCATTCATGAAAAATCGTATTTGCCGAAAGTGTCTGATGACCTTAACCTAAAGAGATTCTTTAAAAAACTAGGGATCTTACATTTGGCAGGAACATAAAATGTATTTATTTCAAAAGATGAAATATGTTGTATGCCATTTTAGGTGCTGAAAGAAGGAAGTTTTTTGACCACTTCATGCATATACACTTCCTATGTATGTACAGTAATAATAATAGCTAATATTTATTGAGTTCTTCCTGTGTGCTAGGCACAAGTGTGAAAGTGTTAGTTGCTCAGTCATGTCTGACTCTTTTGCAACTCCATGGACTGTAGCCCACCAGATTTTTCCATCCATGGTATTCTCCAGGCAAGAATGCTGGAGTGGGCACCAATTCCCTTCTCCAGGGGATCTTCCTGATCCAGGAATTGAGACCAGGTCTCCCACAGCACGAGTAGATTCTTTACCATTTGAACCATTATACTTCTAGTAATTAATATATATATGGATGTGTATATGTACAAACTCAGATGACTATTCTAATAACTCTATCAGTTCAGTTCAGTCACTCAGTCGTGTCCAACTCTTTGCAACCCCATGAATCACAGCACACCAGGCCTCCTTGTCTATCACCAACTCCCGGAGTTCACTCAGACTCACGTCCATCGAGTCAGTGATACCATCCAGCCATCTCATCCTCTGTCGTCCCCTTCTCCTCCTGCCCCCAATCCCTCCCAGCATCAGAATCTTTGCCAATGAGTCAACTCTTCGCATGAGGTGGAGATGTGTATAAGAGACAGGTCTAGTAGAATGCANCTGAGCAACTGAAATGAGCTCAACTGAAAGTGAAAGTGAGGTCACTCAGTCGTGTTCTACTCTTTGTGATCCTGTGGACTGTAGCCTATCAAGCTCCTCCGTCCATGGGATTCTTCAGGCAAGAATACTGGAGTGGGTTGCCATTTCCTTCTCCAGGGGATCTTCCCAAACCAGGAATTAAACCTGGGTTCCCCACATTGGAGGCAGACGCTTTAACCTCTGAGCCACCAGGGAAGCCTGAACTGAACTGAACTCAAGGCCTTATCTTATCTTAATCACTGCTTCAAAGGCCCTATCTCTATCTCTCTAGATGTAATCACATTCTGAGGTAGTGGGGGTTAGGCTTCAGCATATGAATCTCTAGGACACAATTTGGCTTACAATATCCGTTTAGTAACAACACACACTTTATGACTTGACAGGCTCAAAGTGGAACCCTCACGTGTCATCTAGTGTAGTTCTCACCTTCTCTTTTTCAGAAAGAGGAATGAACTTAACATTACGCAGGCATATTTCTCTGACTTTCAACTTTCTGTCCTATGACAGAGAGGAGTCTATGTTCAAGATGTACACAGTTCCCTCAATATTTGTTATCAGGAGTGACATATTGTGGTGTGATTGAGGGAGTGCTCTTGAGGAATCATGAAAAGCTTGTTTGCAGAGTTTATCGATGACAAAGGATTACTTGTGAAAATATAATGAAACAGACAGCATATTTTTACCCACGAAGCTGGAGCACACCCAGATATTCTTTTGAAAAGTTCTTGACAATTATATTCACCTTAGAGGAGTATCAGGAGGCTTCAATTGGCTTCAAAAGTCTCCTGGGTGCCATCTAACAACAGATGTTTGGGTTCAGAGATAGAAAGAGGAGAAGGAAAGCCTCACATATCATTCATGCTTAATCCTTGGAATCCCTTCTCTCACCTATGGAAGTTTAGGGGTTTCTTAGGTTGTTAGAGGGAGATGTCAGTAAGGCATCAGTTTTTGATGAAATCTTAAGAAATTCTTTAGAGAATGTCTTAAAAGTGTCCTGTCTAGAAGTGATGTCGTTTTCCTGTTTAGTTGCTAAGTCGCGTCTGACTCTTGTGTGACGCTGCGGACTGTAGCCTGCCAGACTCTTCTGTCCATGGGATTTCCCAGGCAAGAAGATTGGAGTGGGTTGCCAATTCCTTCTCCAGGGGATCTTGCCAGGGATCCGACCCAGGGTTCGAACCTACATCTCCTGCTTGTCAGGCAGCAATGAGCCACCACAGAAGCTTGGTCTAGAATTGATAAACAGCATTTATTCAGTTCATTCATTTTTATATTTCTCCTTCCCCCAAAGATTTAATAATGTCTACCATGGTCGAATATGTGCAAGGTATTTGATTATGATTACATGTAGACCACAGTTAAGAGACAGGCCGTTAAAACAAATAATTGCCATTTAGTCTGATAAGGTCTGTGATAGAGAAAATTAGGATTGTAGCAGCATAAGGGAGAAAGGCATTCAACTCAGGCAGGGAGGTCAGGAGAGCTCTCTCCAGACAAAGTGAGGGCAAAGTTGACACCTGAGAAGGACCAAGGAGTCGGTCAGGTGAAGAGAAGGAAGGGGAGAAAAGTCTTAGTGGAGGAAATGCCAAGTATGTGCCTACAGGCAAGAGATGCTGATGGAACCAAGACACTTTGGCTGAAGTGTAAACTGCAGATGGTGAGAGCATAAAGCTTGGAAGGGTAGGTGAGGTGGGAACGATAGATGGGGTGTGGGGATGCAGGTCCTAAGGGACCTTGTGAAATATGGTAGAAAGAGGAGAGTATTCTGAAAGCCCCCTTATTTACTCCTGATCTGTTCCTGTGATTCTAAGGTGTTCTGAGGGGGCTCTATTGTGCCCTAGCCCTGGGCTTTAGAGCCAGACTGTCTAGTTTTGAAGCTCCACTGAGCTGCTCTCTAACCTCATCACATCATCTCTGTGTTTCAGCGCCACACCTCATCTGTAAAATGTGGTCATAATAGTACCCACTCAGAGAGCTATTGTAAGAATGGAATAAGATAGACACATAAACTGCTCTAGTAAGGCCTACACTGTAATAAATTCTCACAGCATTGCAGCCATTAGCAAAATCCTTAGTGTGAAGTCCATCTCATCAAATACTATCCCCTCTTTATTCTAGAATGAAATTACATTGCTTTGGCTATTGAAGAGTTCCTGCCCTTCACACCTTGAATCCTTGGTTTCAAAGTAATGGCAGGAATTTGTTCTAATTGCTCTATGACACATGCTTGGAATTATGGTCTTTCGACTGTCATTATGCCACAAACACTTTGAGCCAGAAGCCTGGTACATTTATGAACAGATGAGTCATGGAGCGGTATACAAGTCCAGACTGCTGTAAGGAACTTCCTGTTGGTCAGTGGTTGCAGGAGCTGGGATAATCACAGCTAGAGTCATCTGCATGGCTGTCCATCCGTTGCCCAGGGAAGCCTAAGGAAGTCCAGCCATCTTTTGTGCCTTGTTAATCAAGAGACAAATGTTTTAAATGAACCTTGGGATTTGTGTTCTCTCATCAGGAAATTGGGCTAATGACTTCTTTGTGTTCTGTTTAAAATTTTCTTTCCTGGGAAGCTAACAATAATTCCCTGATCTGGTGATTATTGTAAGGATTGGGCTTGTACAATATTGTCTTAACAACGTAAGAAGCAGTAAATGAATTCACTTAGTCATTGACTTGATTAAGTATTTAGTGTGCTTCATTAAGAATGGAATATGAATATGGTGAGTACCCATGAGAGGGGAGTTTGATGTGTCAGCTGATAATTGAAGCAATATAGTAAATGCTAAAATAGAGTTTTATTTGCAATGTTACAGGATCACAGAAGTAAAAATTCTAATCTTCCTCATGATTGTGATGGTTAATTTTATATGTCAACTTGGCCATGCCATGGTGACCAGACACTTGGTCAAACATTATTCTGGGTCTTTCTGTGAGGGTATTTTTGGATGAGATTAATGTATAAATCAGTGGACTGTGAGTAAACAGGTTGCCCTCCATAGTGTGAGTGGGTCTCATCCAGTCAGTTGAAGGCCTGAGTAGACAAAAGTCTGACTTCCTCCAAACAAAAGGGAATTCTGCAGCAGGTGGCCTTCATGCTTGAATTGTAACATTTGCTCTTCCCTGAATCTCCAGCCTGCTGGCCTTCTCTGCAGATTTGGGCTTGCCAGCTTTTATAACTTCATAAGCCATTTCCTTAAAATAAATTTTTTCTATCTATATACATCTTATTGGTTCTGTTTTTCTGAAGAATCCTAAATAATATAATGGTAAACAGGAAATGCTTTAGAGAATAGATGATATTTAAGCTGAGTCTTAAAGGATGAATCAGAGGAGTCCATTTAGGGTAAAGACAATCTAGGCAGAAAGAACTGCAAGTACAAAGGCACAGAGACTTTCAACAGCATGGGGCTTTGGGAGAATTATATGCAACTCGGTTCTCCTGAACTTTGAATTTGAGAGGCATGAAGGGAGATATGGTGGAACTTAAAGAATTGAAATCAGAGAAGGGGGTAAAAAGGGGCTGAATAAGGTGGTGGTGGTGAGGAAGGAGCATAAAGATGGATCTGAGAGTTATTTGAGAGGTAGATTTGATAGGACTTCATTTATTAGACCCAGGTGGGGATAATGAAAATAAAAAGGTGGAGTAAAGACATCTAGTTTCTGATTCAGGCTATTGGTTGGGTGGTGGCACTCTGACTCATATATTACAGACTTTATAATATGAGGCTGGATTATCCTGGACAACTTCCAAAAGGGTTTAATTAGCAAAGTGCTAAAAAGGTACTAAATCACCACAACAAGAAGAGCAAGCTAGTGAGCTTCCAGAGAATGAGAGAGTTAGAACATGCCTTCCAGATTCACAATTCTCATCAGTTTCACTATAAACTGAATGTAGGACATTCCCACTCAAGCTGGAGCCTATGAATTCCAAGGGGACAACATGAGCCTAAGGTAAAGACATTTCAATGCCAGCTTCTGTATTCCATGTATGAAATTGTCCCTCTTGCCTGTATAAAAAGTAGAGTATGGACTTACATCAGTTCAGTTCAGTTGCTCAGTTGTGTCCGACTCTTTGTGACCCCACAAACCACAGCATGCCAGGCCTCCCTGTCCATCACCAACTCCAGAAGTCTACCCAAACCCATTTCCATTGAGTCGGTGATGCCATCCAACCATCTCATTCTCTGTCGTCCCCTTCTCCTNCGGACACGACTGAGCGACTGAACTGAACTGAACTGAACTGAACTGAGATATATTGCATTAGCAACATTTTTTTTTCTTTTTTGGCCGGAATACCAAAGTTTGTGGGATCACAGTTCCCTAACTAGGAATGGAAACCATGCCCCCTGCAGAGGAAGCACAGAATCTTAACCACTGGACTGCCAGGGAAGTCTAACAAAATTCATGTTTGGCAACCCAGTCTTTTGGCAAAACTGTGGGGAGACAGGGACTTTCACTTGATGGGGCCTGCAAAATGATGCAACCTAGACCATATGTTTCAAAATTCTGAGTGCATATACTGTTTCTTTTCTTTAATATGTGTTTATTTGACTGTGGTGGGTCTTCACTGGGACATGCAAAATCTTTTATTCGTGTCATGTGGGATGTAATTCCCTGACTAAGATCAAACCTGGGCCCCCTGCATTGAGAGTGCAGAGTCTTAGCCACTGGACCACCAGGGAAGTCCCCATATACTGTTTCTGAATTCTGAATGCATGTATTGTTTCTCCAGATGCTAAGAACAGCCGGGTGGTTTTCTGCTGGTCTCATCTTAGATTTTTCAGGTAGCAACAATCAACCTGTACCTTGGCTGGAGTTAGGTGGCCCATGATGACCTTTCTCACATTTACATGTCTGGGACCTAAGCTCTGATGGTCCAGTTGACCAACATGGCTGAACCACACACTTTCTCTGTGTGGTATTTCAACCTGGGTTTCTTCAGAGTATAGTGGCCTCACAGTTCCAAGAGGGTGCGAGCAGAAGCTGCAAGGTCTCTTGAGGCCCTGCTCGGAAGTTACACACTACTGGCACCATATTCTATTAGTCAAAGCAAGCTTTAAGTCCATAAGGGCTGCAAAGGGTGAAGAAATGGAATTTGAAGTCACCAGATCTGCATATGTGTGAAATGACACGTACGTATATCAATACTATTTATTGGGTATTGTTTGCAATACATCAGAAACTTGTCCATTAGTGGGTATGCAGCCATCAAAAAGAATGAAGGCATTCATTATGTATAAATGTGAAAACGTTTCAAAACATGTTTTTAGTTAAAATGTTAGAATGAATGTATCATGCTACTGCTGTATAAGAGAAAAAGTGTATGTGTGTGTGTGTATGTGTGTGTGTGCACATGTGCCCGTAGCTATTTTTCCTGTAACCTCATAAAGAAATCTTGGAATGTTGCATAAACCAAAAAAGGTGGCTCCTATGGTTGATGAGTACAGTTGTTAGAGTAAGAATTTTTACAGCAAAACTTTAATATAATTTAAATTTTTGAACCATGTGAAAGTATCATTTATTTTAAACAATTATATCAAAGAAAGAATGGTAAAGGGGTACCTGTGAGTAATTTTTAGCAAAGGAATATGTCTTATTAGCTTGGGCTGCTCTAACAATGTACCATTTAGTCGGTGGCTTAAACAATAGACATTTCTCACATTTCTCACAGCTGTGGAGGCTGGAAAGTCCACAGTCAAGGTGCCAGTAGATTCAGTCCTTGGTAAGGGCTCTCTTCCTGGCTTGTGTTCACTGTGTCTTCACATGGCAGAAACAGAAAGTTCTCCTGTCTCTTCCTTTGCTTATAAGGTCACTAATCCTATTAGAGGCTCCACTCTCATGACCTGATCTAAATCTGCTTACCTCCCAAAGGCTTCACCTACTGCTACCATTACATTAGGAATTAGGGCTTCAACATATGAATTTGGGGAGTAGGAGGACACAGACATCCAGCCCACAATAGAATACCATGATCAAACTTTCATTTTATGGAGATATCCTCTGGTGGCAAGGTGTAAGGCCATCACAGATGACTGTACCAGTACACACTACACAAGGTACCCCACGAAAGGGCTGCTGCTGCTGCTAAGTCACTTCAGTCGTGTCCGACTTTGTGGGACCCCATAGACAGCAGCCCACCAGGCTCCCCCGTCCCTGGGATTCTCCAGGCAAGAACACTGGAGTACGTTGCCATTTCCTTCTCCAATGCATGAAAGTGAAAAGTGAAAGTGAAGTCGCTCAGTCGTGTCCAACTCTTAGCGACCTCATGGACTGCAGCCCACCAGGATCCTCCACCCATGGGATGGAGGACATGCAGATACCATGTATTCCATATTTGAATATTTATTACAAAAATTATCTGACAGAAGGATGTAGAGTGTTGTGGGGAAGGGACACCTTTTTCTAACTGCACAAGGATGCAGTAAGTGTTGACTATTGCCCTCCCTGTGTGAAGGTTGATTGGGAGATCAGTTATGAGACAGGCCCCAAATAGTGAGGCCTACACTGAAGCCTGGAGATAGGGATGGAACATTTACTAGAGAGATAGAATCTAGAGGGACTGCCCTGGTGGTCCAGTGGCCAAGACTCCAGGTTCTCAGTGCAGCAGAGCTGGGTTTGATCCCTGGTCAGGAAACCAGGTCTCACGTGCTGCAACTAGCCAAATAAATAAATAAAAATAAATATTTTTTAAAAAGAGAGACAGAATCCATCAGATTTGAAGGGAAGGTGAGATAGGAGGAGGGTCCTACATCACTCCTGAGTTTCTGGCTCTGGCTGAATGTGGAGGCAAGTTGGAGGGAATAAGAGAAATACCTTAAAATAAACTGCCATTATAAATCATAGCAACAAACTGTTAGGAAATGTAAAAACACCATTTGCAGAAATATATGATGCCAAAAAATAATCTTTTAAAAATATGTTAATGGCCTTGGAACTTCCCTGATGGTCCAGTGGTTTAAAAATTTCCCTTTAACAGAGGATGTAGGTTCAATCCTTGGTCTTGGAGCTCAGAGCCCACATGCCTCGAAGCAAAAACCAAACCATGAAATAGAAGCAATATTGTAACAAATTCAATAAAGACTTTAAAAATGGTCCTCATCAAAAAAAATTTGTTTAAGAATATATTAAGGGCCTTTATGAGAGAAAAATTTTTAACTTTATTTGAAAGACTTTAAAGAAGTCCTAAACTAATGGCTGGATATACCATGTACCAGGATAGGAGGAGACTCGATATTGTAATGCCATCAGTTCTCCCAAAATACATCTACAAAGTCAGTACCATGCTCTAGTCTCTACGGCATGACGTTGACTCTGGTTTTGATGGAGAGAAGGGCTAGAAAGAGCCCCCTGGGAGGCATTTACCAGTTGATTAGAAGAATGTTTCAATACTCCACAATCTCTGCCTGGTTTGAATCCCTGCTCCTGTCTCGAGTAAGTTACTTGAACTTTTTGCTTCAGTTTCCTTACCTGTAGAAACAATATTAACAGTACCTCCAGATGGTTATCATGAAGATTAAGTGAATTAACACAAATGAAACACTTAAACAGGGACTTTCCTGGTGGTGTAGTGGGTAACTCTCCACACTTCCATTGTAGGGGGGCATGAGTGTGATCCTTGGTCAGGGATGCACAGTGCAGCCAAAAGATTTAAAATCAAAACTGCTTAAACTTAGCTTGACACACGATAAAGACTATGTAAGCGATCAACATTATATTCACTTTCAGATTCAGGATGATTTGAACAGGTAGTGAAAAAGCATGTAGAGGGATGTGGACCAAATTCCAGAGGCCTAATGAACATAAGGGCTTCCCCGGTGGCTCAGCAGTAAAGAATTCACCTGCAATGCAGGAGGTGCAGGAGATGCAGGTGTGATCCCTGGGTCGGAAAGTTCTCCCAGAGTACAGCATGGCAACCCACTCCAGTATTCTTGCCTGGAGAATCCCATGGACAGAGGAGCCTGGTGGGCTACAGTCCATAGGGTTGCAAAGAGTCAGACGCAACTGAAGCAACAGCACGCAGGCAATGAATATAACCTGACCGCTGGGTCTGAAGGGGTGGAGGAACAGGGAGGAGCACCCAGCAGAATAACAGTGCTCTTCCACATCTGCTCGAGTTGAGATCCTTCAAATTTACAAATGGCTTCCATGCTCATTTTCTCAGTAAATCCTCATGTTGTACCTAACGGGTGAGGATTGGAGCCCATTTTACAGATTTGGAAAATAGGCTTTAGAGAAATTAGATAACCAGCTCCATGTGGACAGGCCGATGTTTGTTTTGTCCTCCTCTGTGTCTTTAGCCACAGAGCATAGTCCTGGCACAAACAGCAGTGAAAATGAAAGTCACTTGGTCATGTCCAACTCTTTTCGACCCCATGGATTATATAGTCCATGAAATTCTCCAGGCCAGAATACTGGAGTGGGTAGCTGTTCCCTTCTCCAGGGGATCTTCCCAACTCAGGGATTGAACCTAGGTCTCCCACATTGCAGATGGATTCTTTACCAGCTGTGCCACAGGGAAGCCCAAGAATACTGGAGTGGGTAGCCTATCCCTTCTCCAGCAGATCTTCCCAATTCAGGAATCGAACTGGGGTCTCCTGCATTGCAGGCAGATTCTTTACCAACTAAGCTATCAGGGAAGCTCTTGGCACAAACAGCAGGGTCTCAATAAATACTGGTTAATGTATGAATAGGCCAAATGGGTATTTCTTCTTCTGTTTCTGAGCAAGCAGGTGCATTATGTCCTATGCCAGGTACCATGAGGAGGCAGAGATTAATCAGATGGAGTCCTTCAATATGAGGTACCTGAGCCCAGTGGGCTGATAAGTCTCTGAGTCTCCCTTGAAGGACAGGTGCTCTGGGAAGTAACTCAGGCCCATGGCAAAAATAAACCTTTGTTGTATTATGTCATTCAGATTTGGGAGATGTTTGTTGTGTAGCATAGCCTAGCTTTAACCTTGCTTATCTGATTTACCATAGTTCCCAAACTTGACTGAAAATAAGAATTGCCAGAAGTCCGTGCTAAAAACCCAGATCTACTGATTCATAATTTCCAAAGGAGAGACCTGGTCATCTGTATATGTAACAAGCTGCTCTCCAGCTTCAGGAGTATCAAGAAAGACTCCTGCAGCTAAACTTGGAAGGAAGAGTAGAAATTAGAACTGGGGATGGGAAAGGGAAGGGGATTCCAAGAGTCAGGAATAACATGAAGAAAGGCATAGAGGTGGGGAGACATGGGGACTACCCTGGGACTGGAATCAGGTACATGGGGGATGCTAAAGTGGAAAGTAAGGTGCAGAAGTCTGGATTTTATCTCATCAGCAACGGGGAACAGGGGAGGCTTTCAGAGCAGGGGCTGACCTGGTGACACTGATGCTCTAGAAAGGCCACTTAGGCAGAGAGGCGGGTGTGTGGTCCAGGCAACCCACCTCAGAGGGGAATTGAGTAGACTTTAAGTGATCATGGATATGTTGAGGTCACAATCACTGACCCATGACAGAGACTATCATTGCCATCACATTGTGTGTGCCTGTGTCCATCCTTAGAGCCGCAGCCAGCTTTGAGTTGTGCATCTTTCATGCATTTACTCATTTAATCAATATTTAGTTTCTTTTTAAAATTTTTGACTGCACCACACAGCATGTGAGATCTTAGTTCTCTGACCAGGGATCAAACCTGCATTTTACACCCGCTGCATTGTAAGTGCAGAGTCTTAACCACTGGACTGCCAAGAAAGTCCCTGGTGGGTTTTTTTTTTTCATTTAATAACTATTTATTGAGCACCTACTATGCGCCAGGTGCCATAGTGTCATTAGAGAACCAGCAATGGACAAAACAAGCAAAAATCCCTGTCTTGAAGACCTAAATAGATATTTTTCCAACAAGGATACATAAACGGCCAACAGATACATGAAAAGGTGCTCAATGCTGCTAATCATCAGGGAAATGCAAATCAAAACCACCATGAGAAATCATCTCACACCACTCAGAACGTCTGTCATCAAAAAAAAAAAAAAAAACACAAATGACAGCTGTTGGTGAGGATGTGGAGAAAAGGAAACTCTCATACACCATTGATAGGAATGTAAATTGTTGTAGCCACTAAGGAAAACATACGGAGGTTTCTCAAAAAACTAAAAATAGAACTACGTTATGACCCAACAATTCCACTCCCTGGTATATAGCTTAAAAAAGACAAAATCGAATTCAAAAAGATATATGCACCCCAATGTTAATAGCAGCATTTTTACAGTTATATTACAGTTATAGTTATATAGAAGCAACCTTAGTGCACTTCAACAAATGAACAAATAAAGAAGGTTGTGGTATACACACACACACACTCAATGGAATACTACTGTCATAAAAAAGAAAAAATTGTCATCTGCAACAATATGGATGGATTTGGAGGGTATTAGGCTAAGTAAAATAACTCAGACAAAGAAAGATAAATACTGTATGATATCACTTATATGTAGAACCCAGAAAATACCACAAACTAGTGAATGTAACAAAAAAGAAGCAGAGAACAAACTAGCGGTTAACAGTGGGGAGAGGGTAGTTGCAACAATATGGATGGATTTGGAGGGTATTAGGCTAAGTAAAATAACTCAGACAAAGAAAGATAAATACTGTATGATATCACTTATATGTAGAACCCAGAAAATACCACAAACTAGTGAATGTAACAAAAAAGAAGCAGAGAACAAACTAGCGGTTAACAGTGGGGAGAGGGTAGGAGAAGCAATATAGGGGAAGAGGATTGAAAGATACAAACGCTTATGCATAAAATGACTAAGCTGTGAGCATATATTATATACCATAGGGAATATAACCAATGTTTTATAATGACTACAAAAGGAATATAACCTTCAAAAATTGTGAAACACTATAGTCAGGAAGCAACAGTTAGAACTGGACATGGAACAACAGACTGGTTCCAAATAGGAAAAGGAGTACATCAAGGCTGTATATTGTCACCCTGCTTATTTAACTTATATGCAGAGTACATCATGAGAAATGCTGGGCTGGAAGAAACACAA
>SJYX01000742.1:105086-137415 GCA_006410675.1 Oreotragus oreotragus | reverse complement strand
TGAGAAATGCTGGGCTGGAAGAAGCACAAGCTGGAATTAAGATTGCCAGTAGAAATATCAATAACCTCAGATATGCAGATGACACCACCCTTATGGCAGAAAGTGAAGAGGAACTAAAAAGCCTCTTGATGAAAGTGAAAGAGGAGAGTGAAAAAGTTGGCTTAAAGCTCAACATTCAGAAAACGAAGATCATGGCATCTGGTCCCATCACTTCGTGGGAAATAGATGGGGAAACAGTGGAAACAGTGTCAGACTTTATTTTTGGGGCCTCCAAAATCACTGCAGATGGTGATTGCAGCCATAAAATTAAAAGACACTCCTTGGAGGGAAAGTTATGACCAACCTAGATAGCATATTCAAAAGCAGAGACATTATTTTGCCAACAAAGGTCCGTCTAGTCAAGGCTATGGTTTTTCCAGTGGTCATGTATGGATGTGAGAGCTGGACTGTGAAGAAAGCTAAGCGCCGAAGAATTGATGCTTTTAGACATGTGGTGGTGGAGAAGTCTTGAGAGTCCCTTGGACTGCAAGGAGATCCAACCAGTCCATCCTAAAGGAGATCAGTCCTGGGTGTTCGTTGGAAGGACTGATGCTAAAGCTGAAACTCCAATACTTTGGCCACCTCATGCGAAGAGTTGACTCATTGGAAAAGACTCTGATGCTGGGAGGGATTGGGGGGCAGGAGGAGAAGGGGACAACAGAGGATGAGGTGGCTGGATGGCATCACGGACTCGATGGACATGAGTTTGAGTCAACTCTGGAAGTTGGTGATGGACAGGGAGGCCTGGTGTGCTGTGATTCATGGGGTCACAAAGAGTCAGACATGACTGAACGACTGAACTGAACTGAAGCAGTGAACAGTCAGCCCTCTCCGTTTTACTCCTAAAAACTTCTCAGATCACTTTTTATTTCTTACTGAGTCCAACTGTGACTATCCTCATTCCATCTTTTTTTCACTGCCTTCATTTTATTCTCCTAGAGACATATTTGGGAGACAGTCTGTGGTGACCCTCTAAAATTCAATCCTGTGGTTCATTCCTTAGAGCCTTTGATATCTCCTATCATGCACAGAATATCGAGCCCTTTCATGGCTTGGCCTCTGTCCTCTTGAGCCTCATTTTTTTTCTATTTTTGTGTTCGCTGTAGGAAACTCCTTTGCACTCACAGTTCTCTGTATGCTTTGCCCCTGACATAGTCATCCTTCCTGCCTTGTCAACACTATTGATAGTTCAAAATCCTGCTTTTACATTACCTCCTTTGCAAAGACTTCCCTGAAATACACCCTAAGGATTAGTAACTCCTTCCTACCTCTTTGTGCAAAATTCTGTCACTATAATGTTGTTCTGCCACTGTTGTGATATTTTTGCTCATTTCTGTCTCTGTTGCAGAGCTTCTCTCAGACTGAGAACTTGGCTTATAAATCGCTATACTTCCAAATATATCCCTAAGGTCATCAATATTAATAATATTCATTTTGCTCCTAGAACATGGTAGTCTGGTTCTGGGTTCGGGGCCTTTGCAATCATCGTTCCTTCTTCTACAACCACTGTTACTTTTTCGATAACATTGTTCCTCCAGATGATCACATGACTTCTTGTTTGTGGTTGCACCTGATGTCATCTTATCAAAGTAACCTTCCCTGATCACACAATTAAGATAGCTTCCCGGGCACTCTCCATGTTACTCCATTTATTATTTGCATACCATTCATCATGACCTAAACAATTATTTGTCTGTTCTCTCCTTCCCCTTTCCCCCCTCCCTCTCTCCAGCACCTCACTAAAATGAAAGATCCATAACAGTAGAAGCCTGTCCAGCATCAAAAACGATTAGCACATAGTATGAAATCAATAAGTGTTTCTTAAGTGAATTTGAGTACATTTTTATAAAAGAAGAAACAAAAATAGGAAAGTTAGAAGACACACTAGTGAGCTTAATGCTAAAAGGTAATCTGCTCTTTGCTTTCTGAATAAATTGTAGGAGTACAGAACATAATTTTACCCTATTCTTTATATTACTGAGCCAGCCCTAACACTTGGCACATGATAGACATTGATGAGTGTATTTTCTGTTGCCCACATACTTCTCAGCAATCAAGTTAACTGAAAACTTGGATTTCTATTGAAGAAAGGGTATGGTACTCTTTCTGTGGGGAAAAATAAGATTCTAAACATTCAAGGTAAACTGGCATTTTCTCTTCTGGCATTTAGAGGTTAATGAGTCCATTGGTAATGCAACAATTAAAGAATTTAAACATAGAATGGGTAGGCACCAAAGGCTTACTGAAAGTTGATTCACGTTTTGACTTCTCTCTCTCTCTCTTTTAAAATTATTGAAACATAGTTGATTTACAATACTATGCCAGTTTCAGTGTACAGCAAAGTAACTCATATAATTATATATATGATTTTTTTCAGATTATTTTCCACTGTAGTATCAACTGAAAAAAATTGTACAGCGTAAAAGTTGAGAATTATATTTTAGTCTGTGGACCTGCTAAGGACATCAAGCCCAGGAGACAGCCTCTCAGACAGCTCTGAAGGACTGCTCCAAAAAGTTCAGGGAGGAGCCAGGATATACGATATAGGAGTTTTGCAACAAAAACCAGGTAGTCGGAACATCAAAAGATTACTGTTGGTTAAAGAATACCAGGCATCTGAAGTTAATGATTTTAGTATTGTTCTATGTATGGAAAATGCAAGAGTCATTGAGATCATTTCTTTAACAGGAACCTTAGCTACCTAGAGCTAGTGTCCTGTTCTTTCTCGTGCTGAGTCCCCTCATTGTACACCACTGGGGATGGCTGCAGTGGCTGAGGGCTTGGAACCCAGCAGCCCTTTTGTATTCATCTTCAGTTCCCTCAGCTTACGGTTGTGGGCTGTGGTAGTAGCTGGTGGCTTGATGGCCACAGCATTCTTGATATGTCAGGCAACATTTTTTAATCCACAATAGGTTATTACAAGATATTGAATATAGTTCTCTGTACTGTACAGAAAATTCTTGTTATCTAGTTTATGTATAATAGTTTTGTCTGCTAATCTCCTACTCCAAGTTTATCCCTCGTACTTCCATTCCCCTTTGGTAACCATTAGCTAGTTTTCTATATCTGTGAGTTTGTTTTTGTTTTGTATATAGACTTATTTGTAATATTTTTTAGATTCACATAGAAGTGATAACCATATAATATTTGGTATCAGTCAGTCTTTCTCAGACTTACTTCACTAAATATGATATTCTCTAGGTCCCTCCATGTTGCTGCCAATGGCAATATTTTCATTCTTTTTTACGACTGGCTAATATTCCATTGTGTATGTATGGCACGTATCCTTAGGTCAGTTGTTTGTTGATGGGTACTTGGGTTGTTTCCATCTTTGGTTATTATAATTAGTGCTGCTATGAACATTAGAGTGTATAGATATTTTTGAATTAGAGTTTTTTCTCTTTTCTGCATATTTACCCAAGAGTGGGATTGCTGGAGCATATGGTAGATCTATTTTTAATTTTTAAATAAATCTTCATACTGTTTTTTTATGGAGGCTGCACCAATTTAAATTCCCACCAATAGTGTTCAGTTCAGTAACTCAGTCATGTCCGACTCTTTGCAACCCCATGGACTGTAGCATACCAGGCCTCCCTGTCCATCACCAACTGCCAACATTTACTCGAACTCCTGTCCGTTGAGTCGGTGACGCCATCCAACGATCTCATCCTCTGTCATTCCCTTCTCCTGCCCTCAATCTTTCCCAGCATCGGGGTCTTTTCCAATGAGTCAGCTCTTCACATCAGGTGGCCAAAGTATTGCAGTTTCAGCTTCAACATCAGTCCTTCCAATGAACACCCTAAAGGATGGATCTCCTTTAGGTTGGACTGGTTGGCACTCCTTGCAGTCCAAGGGACTCTTCAGAGTCTTCTACAACTGCTGCTGCTGCTGCTAAGTTGCTTCAGTCATGTCCGACTCTGTGCGAACCCATAGACAGCAGCCCACCAGGCTCCCCCATCCCTGGGATTCTCCAGGCAACAACAGTGGAGTGGGTTGCCATTTCCTTCTCCAATGCATGAAAGTGAAAAGTGAAAGTGAAGTCACTCAGTTGGGTCTGACTCTTCGGGACCTCATGGACTGCAGCCCACCAGGCTCCTCTGTCCATGGATTTTCCAGGCAAGAGTAATGGAGTGAGGTGCCATCGCCTTCTCCGGCCTTCTCCAACACCACAGTTCAAAAGCATCAATTCTTTGGTGCTCAGCTTTCTTCATAGTCCGACTCTCACATCCATACATGACTACTGGAAAAACCATAACCTTGACTAGATGAAATTTTGTTGGCAAAGTAATGTCTCTGCTCTTCAATATACTATCTAGGTTGGTCATAACTTTCCTTCCAAGAAGTAAGCATCTTTCAATTTCATGGCTGCAGTCACCATCTGCAGTGATTTTGGAGCCCCCCAAAATAAAGTCTGACACTGTTTCCACTGTATCTGCATCATTTGCCATGAAGTAATGGGACAGGATGCCATGATCTTTGTTTTCTGAATGTTGAGCTTTAAGCCAACTTTTTCACTCTCCTCTTTCACTTTCACTTTTTAGTTTCTCTTCACTTTGCCATAAGGGTGGTGTCATCTGCATATCTGAGGTTATTGATATTTCTCCTGGCAATCTTGATTCCAGCTTGTGCTTCATCCAGCCCAGCGTATCTCATGATGTACTCTGCACAGAAGTTAAATAAGCAGGGTGACAATATACAGCCTTGATGTACTCCTTTTCCTATTTGGCCTAAATCTGTTGTTCCATGTCCACTTCTAACTGTTGCTTCATGACCTGCATACAGGTTTCTCAAGAAGCAGGTCAGGTGGTCTGGTATTCCCATCTCTTTCAGAATTTTCCACAGTTTATTGTGATCCACACAGTCAAAGGCTTTGGCATAGTCAATAAAGCAGAAATAGATGTTTTTCTGGAACTCTTGCTTTTTTGATGATCCATCAGATGTTGGCAATTTGATCTCTGGTTCCTCTGCCTTTTCTAAAACCAGCTTGAACATCTGGAAGTTCATGTTTCATGTATTGCTGAAGCCTGGCTTGGAGAATTTTGAACATTACTTTGCTAGTGTGTGAGATGAGTGCAATTGTGTGGTAGTTTGAGCATTGTTTAGCATTGTCTTTCTTTGGGATTGGAATGAAAACTGACCTTTTCCAGTCCTGTGGCCTCTGCTGAGTTTTCCAAATTTGCTGGCATAATGAGTGCAGCACTTTGACAGCATCCTCTTTTAGGATTTGAAATAGCTCAACTAGAATTCCATCACCTCCACTAGCTTTGTTCATAGTGATGCTTTCTAAGGCCCACTTGACTTCACATTCCAGGATGTCTGGTGATCTCTGGTTCCTCTGCCTTTTCTAAAACCAGCTTGAACATCTGGAAGTTCATGGTTCACGTACTGTTCAAGCCTGGCTTGGAGAATTTTGAGCCTTACTTTACTAGCATGTGAGATGAGAACAATTGTGTGGTGGTTTAGTGGCCTAGAATTAGCTGTGGTAGTTCCATCAGGATAATGTGATAAGACTGATTTCCCTGTGATGCCCTTCCTTTCCTGTTCATTCCACTTAATAAATTCCTGTGTGTGACTCAAGGTCCAGCTCACGCTAGCTCATACCTTCAGGAGCTTGTCCCATATGATGTCAGTCTGCAGTTAGCTCCCTTGCCCCAACCTTCATTTGCAGCACTTTGGAGTAGATTATAGACTGCCTTGAATATCTCACTTTTGTATTCTGTGAATCCCCAGACCTCATCTTATTTACCTGCTGCATTATCCTTTCAGTTTCAAGGTTCTAGTCTTGAATTTTATTTGCTGATCACTGTGCTTTTAAACAAGACAGCAAGAGTTACATGCTACCCGTCCTGACTATTTATTGAGTATTAACTATGTGCCAAGTATGTGGTCCATCCCAGTCACCATTCTTGGCTCCCTCTTGCCCTCAACTCACTCAGTTCCAACTCTAGGGACTTATTCCCATCTCAGAGCCTTTCCATTTGTCTTCTGGCTACCCGGAGTGCCCTCCCCCAGAACCTCCCACTGTTTAGTTTCCTTAATCTCATGTCCTAAGAGAGACTTCTTCTGACCCAGCTCTCCTGTATTTGCTTTGTATCTTATTATCCTTCACTTTGCATAGAGCACACACGATGATCTAAAATCAACTTGTAACTTGTGCACATGGCATGGTGCTTGGTTTTTCAGTAGGTGCTCTGCCTTTTGAATCAGTGAATCAATTGTCAGGCTAATAGGCACCTGCCCTACTTAGTCTTTGCAGAGAAGACTAATAGTGAGCACCTACTTGTGGCCTACTTTTAAGGAATATATCGAGTGAAACAGTGCATGTAAAAGTATAGTAACTTATAATGGGGAATTGAGACTGTGGATTCAGAGAAAGACCTCCCTGAACCCAGTGAAGTTTAAGTTGAGACTGAAAGGGTTTCACACCTCTTTTATACACTACTGAATATGTCCCAATTTTCTTCTTTTTTTTTTTTTTTTCTTTTTGGCCATACCATGTGGATCTTAGTTCCCTGACCAGGAATTGAACCTGTGATCCCTGCAGTGGAAGCATGGAGTTTTAACCACTGGACCACCAGGGAAGTCTCTGTCTCTATTGTCTTGTTCTTTATGCTGCCCAGAGCTCCTTCAGTTTTGACTTGCAGGACAAGACCTTTTTGATTACTGATGGGGTAAAGAAGTAATCGACCTTTCTAGCTATTTTAAGCTATTTTTAAGATGGGCTTCCCAGCTGGCTCAGTGGTAAAGAATCCACCTGCCAATGCAGGAGATGTGGGTTCAATCTCTGGACAGGGAAGATCCCCTGAAGAAGCAAGTAGCAACCTACTCCAGTATTCTTGCCTGGGAAATCCCATGAACAGAGGAGCCTAGTGGGCTACAATCCATGGGGTCAAAAAAGAGTCCGACATGACTTAGCGACTAAAATAAGAACCCCAAACTTTAAGATAGATCATAAACAGTTCATTTTAGTACATAATGAATAATAATACTCCATTCCAGTCTATGTCGTCATCATATTTATTAACAGAATTCAGCATTACAACTGTTCATGCATTTATTAACTACCATAAACATTAAGCTGATGCCACCATTTACTTGATAAATCTCTTTATTCCATCTTCTCTTTTACACAGATGCAGTTAACCTTCACTCTGTCTGCAGCTGTTTATTCCATCACTAAAGCACTGGTGTGTTATGACTTAATTGAAGGGAGTTTTTGTCCCCTACCGACTGTAACATTGCTAGTGAGGCACTCTCTGGTATGCATTTCTGGGTTGCTACACTGATGATATGTTTTGATTAAAAAAGTATCTTTGGATATTATTACCTTGATCTTACTCTTGATATCAAAATTGTCACTGCTACATGGCTGATGGGAAAATGTTCCACTGCTGGGAGCAGAGCCACAAAACCCTTAATCACAGCTTTCCCTTTCCCTGTTTTGTAACCCACCACAACTAACTCTCTCCCTATATATTTATTTTGTTGCTGCACAAATGGATGTTTGTTGATTCAGTGGCTAGTTAGGGCTTATTTCTACAGTCAACTACAAAGGTCTTTGTGTTTGGGAAATCGAAGTATAATTTCAGTTGGTTTCTCCATCTCTTTAGTAGGAAAATGGGTGTGTGATCAGAATGTCCAATATGTAATTAGACTGGAAGATGAGACTCCATTATTCCAAAGCTTCAACCAGGCGCCAGAGGATGAGAACTGGAGAAGGAATGGGTATTGTTGGAACCCGGTCTTCTTTATGTCTCTGTGACTGTGGACAAATCCTGCCTCTCTACACTGTAATCTTTTCTCCTATGAAACCACAAGGAAGGAAGCCGGAGGACTTATTGACAAGATGTTGAAATGTCTTGCTATGGAAAACTTCTATTTGGTAAGGTTGCTGGGGACTCATCAAGGGGAGGGTGAGTTTGTGGCCTCTGTCTCTTCTAGGTTTTGATGTCTTTGAAAGCATCTGAAGTAAGAGAGAGAGAGAATAGAAAATTGTGCTTACTGTGTAAACAGTTAATAACACTCTCAGTTTCTACATCATTGCCATATAATGGAGATAGGAATCTCATTATTCAGACACATGCAAATGTAACAATTCTAGTCTTTATATACAGCCTCTTAATCACCATGCCACTCACACTATGTAATTTGTTCTGTGAACTTGGGCACATAAAACACATTACCCTAGTCACCGCCAGTCATGGCACCACTGAAGACAGAACCAGCATAACAGGTGTTTGAAAGGAGACATGCTGCGGACTGCAGTGCTGCAAGGCAAAAACAGGTTGCCAAGCACAAGGGCTCGGCCTGGCGTTGGAGAGCAACTGGCTGGAAACAGACACAGCTGTTCCCCAAGTGGCGGCAGGGTTTGAAGGTGGCCCCCAAAGACCTGTCTTGAGATTGGATTAGTAGAATGGGAAATAAGGTCTCTCTGTGGTTTGGAAGAATGCTGTCAGATCTGGCCTTCAACTACATCACTCACTTTCACTATGCCAGAAATACAGACTGTTAGGAGTTTGTTTGGCTCAGGTATGTGCTATCTATTGTAGCAGCCACTAGTCACATATGACTGCTGAGCATTTGAAATGTGCCTAGAGCAAAGGAGATGAGCTGTATGGGTAAAATACATATGGAATTTCAAATCCTTTGCAATAAAAAAAATGAATGAAAAGTAGCTCATTGATAATTTTATATTGATTAGATGTTACAATGATGGTATTTTGTATATACTGATTTAAATTAAATGTAGTATTCAAATTAATTTCTCTTGCTTTTTACTTTTTAAATGTGAGTACTTAGAAAACATAAAGTTACATGTGTGGCTCACATTTTAATTCTATTGGACAACACTTGCCTAGAGGAATCAGATGCTTGTTTACTCCAGCTCCTGTGATTCTATCTTATTTTTCTTTCTCCTTTTACAAACTCACATCACTTTAAAGATTTTTCACATTGGTACGAGGAGCCTGCTTCCTCACTCCTACTGGGGAGCAGAGTTCCTTTCACCATTCTACCTGGCGATCATCTCTCTACCTAACTCCTGGTACAGACAGCTTGAATAAAACATGTTCCTCTGGCTGTGAAGAAAGCCGTGTTTTCAGGGACATCTGGGTCAGAGTTTTAGACAGACATGGGAGTTTAAACCTGACATAGGTCTAGCCTTCTGATAAGGTTTAGGTTTTGTCCCAGAGGACCTAAGTGGGTGAAAGCCCACAGCACATCAAGGACAGTGTGCAGTGTAAAGAGAAGCAGGAGACCTGCACTGGTGTTAGAAGACTGATTAAGCTCTCTGGTTAGCCACCGGTTAGCTGGCTTCGATTTGGACAGATCATGGTATTTGAGCCTCTGTTTCTTGCTCTGTCAAATGCCTATAAGGTGAGCCCAACAATGCTCACTTCAGAGAGATGTTGTTGTATCGTGTTAGTTGCTCAGTCATGTCTGACTCTTTGTGACTCCATGGAATGTAGTCCACCAGGCTCCTCTCTCCATGGGATTTCCCGGGCAAGAATGCTGGAATTGGTAGCCATTCCCTTCTCCAGGGGATTGCTGAATATCATATGAGATCATGTGTAAGAAAATATATGTGACTTGGGAAGCTCTGTTTATGGTGGCAACTTTATGGCCAGAGGTGCAGGTCCTGGGGACAGATGGAAAAAAAGAAAAATGCACTTTCTTTAGCAGAACTGGAGTATCTGCAGTGGAGGGGACACTCTTCTGTTTCTCATAGACTTAACCATTCTTGTTAACTTAATTCAGTTGATTTGTGGCACCTGCCTGTCTGCTTAAGATGGATGTGTTCGTGTACCTTGCAAGATGGGACAGGCCACACTTAGTAAAACAACCATGCCTGTTACTGGCTGGCATACTTCCTGTCCCCAGGAGCTTACAACAGGTACATAAGTTATAGCATAACCAAGTCTGGATGAATGGATGTTTACCAAGCAGCTGGTCACTGCTCTAAGATCTAGGGATGAAAATTGAGAGGAAGAAATAGCTGTGTGTATAACAAAAAGTCCAGGTGACTAACTGAAGGATATTTAAGAGGAGGTGGGTATAGGAGGAAGAAGGGTAACATTTTTTGAGCCAAGACTGGGCCATACCTAAGACTGAGCACTTCTCATTGCTAACCATCTCATCTACTCAAAGCAACCATCAGAGCTAGATACTGTTATCTTTGTTTGCAGATAAGGACAGGAAGTTCATGAAATCCTCCCAAGGTCACACACAATGGATAGAGCTAGGATTTGAATACAGGTCTTTCTGAGTGGATTAAAACCCAGAAACACAGGGCTTAAGGCCATAACGTGTCCACTGTGTTCCCCTCAACCCCTCCAGAATTAATGAAAAGATGATGCATAGCCGGGAGAAATATCAATAACCTCAGATATGCAGATGACACCACCCTTATGGCAGAAAGTGAAGAGGAACTAAAAAGCCTCTTGATGAAAGTGAAAGAGGAGAGTGAAAACGTTGGCTTAAAGCTCAACATTCAGAAAACAAAGATCATGGCATCCGGTCGCATCAGTTCAGTTCAGTTCAATTCAGTTCATTCGCTCAGTCGTGTCCGACTCTTTGCGACCCCATGAATCGCAGCATGCCAGGCCTCCCTGTCCATCACCAACTCCCGGAGTTCACTCAGATTCGCATCCATCTAGTCGGTGATGCCATCCAGCCATCTCATCCTCTGTCGTCCCCTTCTTCTCCTGCCCCCAATCCCTCCCAGCATCAAAGTCTTTTCCAATGAGTCAACTCTTCGCATGAGGTGGCCAAAGTATTGGAGTTTCAGCTTTAACATCATTCCTTCCAAAGAAATCCCAGGGTTGATCTCCTTCAGAATGGACTGGTTGGATCTCCTTGCAGTCCAAGGGACTCTCAAGAGTCTTCTCCAACACCACAGTTCAAACGCATCAATTTTCCACTGTGTTCCCCTCAACCCCTCCAGAATTAATGAAAAGATGATGCATAGCCGGGAGAAATATCAATAACCTCAGATATGCAGATGACACCACCCTTATGGCAGAAAGTGAAGAGGAACTAAAAAGCCTCTTGATGAAAGTGAAAGAGGAGAGTGAAAACGTTGGCTTAAAGCTCAACATTCAGAAAACAAAGATCATGGCATCCGGTCGCATCAGTTCAGTTCAGTTCAATTCAGTTCATTCGCTCAGTCGTGTCCGACTCTTTGCGACCCCATGAATCGCAGCATGCCAGGCCTCCCTGTCCATCACCAACTCCCGGAGTTCACTCAGATTCGCATCCATCTAGTCGGTGATGCCATCCAGCCATCTCATCCTCTGTCGTCCCCTTCTTCTCCTGCCCCCAATCCCTCCCAGCATCAAAGTCTTTTCCAATGAGTCAACTCTTCGCATGAGGTGGCCAAAGTATTGGAGTTTCAGCTTTAACATCATTCCTTCCAAAGAAATCCCAGGGTTGATCTCCTTCAGAATGGACTGGTTGGATCTCCTTGCAGTCCAAGGGACTCTCAAGAGTCTTCTCCAACACCACAGTTCAAACGCATCAATTCTTTGGCACTCAGTTTTCTTCACAGTCCAATTCTCACATCCATACATGACTACTGGAAAAACCATACCCTTGACTGGATGGACCCTAGTTGGCAAAGTAATGTCTCTGCTTTTGAATATGCTATCTAGGTTGCTCATAACTTTTCTTCCAGGGAGTAAGCGTCTTTTAATCACTTCATGGCAAATAGATGGGGAAACAGTGGAAAGAGTGTCAAACTTTATTTTTCTGGGCTTCAAAGTCACTGCAGATGGTGATTGCAGCCATGAAATTAAAAGACACTTGCTCCTTGGAAGGAAAGTTATGACCAACCTAGACAGCATATTAAAAAGCAGAGACATTACTTTGTCAACAATAGTCAAGACTATGGTTTTTCCAGTGGTCATGTATGGATGTGAGAGTTGGGCTATAAAGAAAGCTGAGCACCAAAGAATTGATGCTTTTGAAGTGTGGTGTTGGAGAATACTCTTGAGAGTCCCTTGGACTGCAAGAAGATCCAACCAGTCCATCCTAAAGGAGATCAGTCCTGGGTGTTCATTGGAAGGACTGATGTTGAAGCAGGAACTCTAATACTTTGGCCACCTTATGCGAAGAGCTGACTCATTTGAAAAGACCCTGATGCTGGAAAAGATTAAGGGCAGGAGGAGAAGGGGATGACAGAGGATGATATGGTTGGATGGCATCACCAACTCAATGGACATGGGTTTGGGTGGACTCCAGGAGTTGGTGATGGACAGGGAGGCCTGGCGTGCTGCAGTTCATGGGGTTGCGAAGAGTCAGACACAACTGAGCGACTGAGCTGAACTGATGCATAACAATTATTTTCTTTCTGTTTGTTGGGCCTCTTTCTTACCCACTAACCACCCCTTTCCAAGAGAGTTGTATTTTTAACCCCAAAATGATTTTGATTTTTTTATTAAAGTTACAATAGTATACTTTTGAAAGCATGTTGTTATTTAGTCACTAAGTCGTGTCTGACTGTAGCCTACCAGGTTCCTTTCTCCCTGGGATTTCTCAGGAAAGAATACTGGAATGAACTGCCATTTCCTTCTCCAGGGGATCTTCCCAACCCAGGGATAGAATCTGTGCCTCCTCCACTGGCTGTCAGATTCTTTACCCCTGAGCCACCAGAGAAGCCCTTTGAAAGCATACAAAACTGCCTAATTACCCATTATTTTTCAACAAAGATACTAGATATATTTAATGGCAAGATAAAAGTATGTCTAATGACTTTTGTTCTATTCTAAAGTGAAGTCAATCAGTCATGTCTGACTCTTTGTGACCCCATGGACTGTAGCCCACCAGGCTCCTCCATTCATGGGATTNAAACTGCCTAATTACCCATTATTTTTCAACAAAGATACTAGATATATTTAATGGCAAGATAAAAGTATGTCTAATGACTTTTGTTCTATTCTAAAGTGAAGTCAATCAGTCATGTCTGACTCTTTGTGACCCCATGGACTGTAGCCCACCAGGCTCCTCCATTCATGGGATTTTCCAGGCAAGAAAACTGGAGTGGGTTGCCATTTCCTTCTCCAATGGGTCTTCCTGACCCAGGGATCGAACATAGGTCTCCTCCATTGCAGGCAGGCTCTTTACCATCTGAGCTACAACGGAAGCTCAAGTTCTAAAGTCATCTTGAATTCAAAAGTTGCACATCTAGGAAATGTACTGAGGGAGCTTTCTTCCATGGTCTGTATATATATATATATATATATTTTTTTTTTATTTATTCATGGTCTGTATATTTTAATCCATTTCATGGGAGTATCTCTTCTGTTTCGGTGATTGGCTAGGATCCAGGGATGTTTGGAAGATGGCACTAGGAACTCAGCGGCACCATTAACTCTTCTAAGAGGAGAGGGAGCACAGATGTCAAAGAGAGGCAGGAGAATGTCACATGCTAAATCCATCATCCTGAGCTTGTTCACCTCCTAAGTGAAAGTGAAAGTGAAGCCACTCAGTCATGTCCAACTCTTTGCAACCCCATGGACTGTAGCCCACCAGGCTCCTCCATCCATGGGATTCTCCAGGCAAGAATACTGGAGTGGGTTGTCATTTCCTTCTCCAGGGGATCTTCCTGACCCAGGGACTGAACCCAGGTCTCCCGCACTGCAGGTAGATGCTTTAACCTATGAGCCACCAGAAAAGTTCACCTCCTAAGGAGATTCTAAAGGAAGTGTCTATCCTTGGCATCCTGTCTTCTCTTTCCTTCCTCCTGGAGGGTGTATTTATGGACAGTCAAATCTGTTGTCTGGGGAATCTGACCAGCCTGCAGGGCACTCTGGTCCCAGCAGTGACTGGGGCTGTTTGATTATAAAACATCTGGTTCTTGTCTGTAGTAGCCTTTAGCATTGATTCTTTAGTGATAAGCAACTGCGCCCCACCTCAAACTGGTGAGGCTTTCTGTGGCCATCCCAACCAAAAGGTCTCCTCCCCACCCGTTTGCTCCAAACTCCCTTGGGATTGGCTCTTCATGTGGGCAGAGGTCAGAGAGAGTTGCAAATGAGCAAGCCAAGGGTGATGGCCTTGGTTATGGGCTTTCTGTGGATCATGAGACAGTGGCCTTCATCAGCTTGTGTTTGACTTCCCTCTGCTACAAGTTGGGGTAAAGGTCACCATGGGCTCATTCAGAGCCCAGGCTCTGGAATCTGACACACCCAAGTTTCATTTCTTACGCTGCTGTTTTCTGGGTGGGTCACCCGGCACAGGTTGACCTAAAATGTAAGTCATCTACATAGAAGTGGATAATAACAACGAGGATGTCATGGTATTTTAATAATAACAGCAAACACTTCTATTGCTTTGACTAAGTGCTATGCACTACTCTGTCTTGTATATATTAACTTAATTGATCCTACAACAACCCTATGAGGTATGTACAATTATTATCCCCATTTTACTGATTAGGAAGCTGAGACAGTGAGAAGTGAAGAAATGTCTCAATATCCCATAGGTGGTAATTGCACTGGACAAGCAGTACAAGTCCAAAGTCCATTCCTAAGCACTAGGTTGTGCACAAATATTAAACACATGCAAATTTGGAACACAGTAGATGTTCCATGTTGCTGCTGCTGTTGCTAAGTCGCTTCAGTGATGTCCGACTCTGTGCGACCCCATAGACGGCAGCCCACCAGGCTCCTCTGTCCCTGGGATTCTCCAGGCAAGAACACTGGAGTGGGTTGCTATTTCCTTCTCCAATGCATGAAAGTGAAAAGTGAGAGTGAAGTCACTCAGTTGTGTCCGACTCTTAGCGACCCCATGGACTGCAGCCCACCAGCCTCCCCCATCCATGGGATTTCGCAGGTAAGAGCACTGGAGTGGGGCGCCATTGCCTTCTCCATAAATTCTGTCTATTAATCCAATTATTATTTTCTTTAATGGTCCTGGTTTGCATGGCTTCCATGAGGAAATCTCCACTTCTTAGAAGTGAAGTGAGACTTGAGGCATTTTTGTAAAATGATGACTTTTTTTTTCATCATTTTGAACTTAGGTGAGGGTATTGGGTCTGAATTCCATTCCTCTGCTTTTCTTTTCTTTTCTTTTTTTTTTTTGATCAAACAATTTTGTTGAGGGGCTTTAGGGGAGGGTCGATGGCCTGGGAGGACAATAAGATCTGATGTCCTCAGCCCGACTGGGATCTCCCCAGTTTCACAGTGACCAAAAAGTAGAAGCAAATATTTCAGAGAGGTGAGGTGACAGGCCTGATTATTCCTTCTGAATCTTTTTTTTTTTTTGGTGGCGCAGCATGATATTTAGGATCTTAGTTTCCCAACCAGGGATTGAACATGTGCCCCCTGCAGTGGAAGCATGGAGTCTTAACCACTGGACCAGCAGGGAAGTCCCAGTTACTCTGTCTTTTAACTTTAACTTATTGTATGTTAATATTTTTTTATCACATTTTGAGGTTTACATATTACATTGTACTCTGATGAACACTATCATCTTTTCATGGGCTTATGCTAAAGTGAATATTTAGACAAGGGCTTGGTACCGAGTATGTGCTATATAAGGAGAGGATATATAGAGGGTCATTTCAAAGACCTGAATATGATTTCACCCCAAGCTCCACTTTGATCTGTCTTTCCTTGTAGGGATGCTTCTGTCCCCAGATCCTATTAGGACAAATAGAGACCATGTGCCATGGTTGTATATCGTGTTGGCAGCTGCCAGTACAGGAGCTCCTTGAGGACAGAGATCTAGCTGGGTTTACCCTTCATGGCCAAGGCCCACCACAAGGACTGGTGCACCAAAACCAAATATGAGCTTGGAAAGAAACATTTCTTTGTACAGAACTCCAATAAGGAACAAGGCAAAAAGAAATAAGAGGAACACACCTTCATTTCCCAAACTTGCCATTCTACCTTTAAGGGTCTAGATTTAAATGATTATTTCATGACACAAGGAGTTATTAACTCCCTTCAGGTGACCCAGCAGTGAAGGCAATATCACTTTATGCAAATTGTCAGACATGGGAATTATGTCACAGAAGACGGGGGCTGCAGGTACAGAAAGAAGACTGGCTTTTTGCTCATAATGTTTCTGTAACTATGAAGTTTCTCTATACACAGTTTCTTTGTATGCATATATATTTCTATATTATATAATATTTACTGAGATTCAGCTAGGGGTCAGGTGTTTTAAAAGCCTTATTTGTATTAAATCATTTAATTCTCATGATAGCCCCCATGAGGTCGATACATTTATGATCTTCATTTCAAGGATACTGGGGCATAGAGAGGTGAAACTCGGCTCCCAAGGACACACAGCTGGTATGTGGTGGAGGTAGGATTTGAATCCAAGAATCTGGTTCTGGTATCTTACTCATCACATGTAACAGCTGATTCCTTATTTTGATCCAGTCCTTACATCTAATATGTAACTAATACAGAAAACGCTATGTTAGTTATGTCAAATTAACACATCACAGAGATTTTAGAAGGGTTATCAATGCCCCTACCCACCCCAGAGAGAGTTCCCCAAGGGTTACCTCTCCTGGTGGTCAGCAACTGCTTTGCCTCTATAAAAACTCTTTAATAACAAAGGGCCGATAGAAGTGTGAGTTCCTAACTCACACTCTGCTACTGAAAGTGTCTGAAAGTGACAAACTCTGCTACTTTAGTGGAGTGTCATTTGCTATAGAGGTAACACGCTTCCAAATGGTCCATCAGAACTCCTTTCATCTGCTGCTCCCATATCTGCCCCAAGGACCTGGACTGGGAAGTGAATCACTTATAAGCCTAACATTTCCACTCCCCCATGGCCTTGGTCTGGGCTTCCCTGGTGGTTCAGATGGTAAAGAATTCACCTGCAATGCAGGAGACCTGGGTTTGATCCCCAGGTTGGGAAGATCCCCTGGAGGAGGGCATGGCAACCCACTCCAGTATTCTTGNCCACTCCCCCATGGCCTTGGTCTGGGCTTCCCTGGTGGTTCAGATGGTAAAGAATTCACCTGCAATGCAGGAGACCTGGGTTTGATCCCCAGGTTGGGAAGATCCCCTGGAGGAGGGCATGGCAACCCACTCCAGTATTCTTGTCTAGAGACTCCCCATGGACAGAGGAGCCCGGTGGGCTACAGTCCATGGGGTCACAAAGAGTCAGACAGAACTGAGTGACTAAGCATATGGTCTTAGTCAAAGGATGCTATAGCAAAATACTATAGACTGCGTGACTTAACGAACTAACATTTCTCATGGTTCAAGAGGTTGGGAAATTCAAAATGAGGGTACCAGCAGATGTAATCTTGGTGAGGGCTCCCGTTCTGGCTTGGAGATGGCTGCATTCTCACTGGGTGCTCACAGAACCTCTTTTTGCACTCTCAAAAAGACAGAGAGCTCCTCATCTTATGGAGGCACTAATCCCATCATGATCTCATCTAAACGTAAGGCTACTCTTCAAATACCATCACGTCACATCTCTGGGGGTTACAGCTTCAACATATGAATTTTGGGGCAACATACACACAGTCTATAATGCTTTTCCTCTTTTTTGCAGATAATAAATACCAGAGCTACTGATTTCAGTGCAAAGTGAGGCACCAAGCAAATACTTATAATAAATACTTGTTGAACTGAAAGAAGATGAATGATGCCCTGGTATTTTAAAGTTTCTAAGGACTAAGACTTTCCTTTTTGTCTGGAAGAGGGACTGCTGCTGCTGCTGCTAAGTCACTTCAGTCGTGTCCAACTCTGTGTGACCCCATAGACGGCAGCCCACCAGGCTCCCCCATCCCTGGGATTCTCCAGGCAAGAATACTGGAGTGGGTTGCCATTTCCTTCTCCAATGCACGAAAGAGAAAAGTGAAAGTGAAGTCGCTCAGTCTGTCCGACTGTTAGCGACCCCATGAACTGCAGCCCACCAGGCTACTCCGTCCATTGGATTTTCCAGGCAAGAGTACTGGGGTGGGGTGCCATTGCCTTCTCCGAGAGGGACTGCAGAATATACTAAAACTACCAAAGCACCCAGAAGTTGAAAGAGTGATGGGAGCTGGAGTCACTTGGCAAGTGTCTGATAAAACAACTTCACTCTAGGATAAAGAGAGAAAAAGAATGGGTGTCAGAGTGGGGAAGCCCCTCGTTTGTGTCTTGGTGCTGCCATGGAGAGGCTGTGCAACCTGGGCAAGTCAGGTCGCCCTCTTCCTCACTCTTCTGTAAAGGAGGATGATACTGACTTCATGGAAGTGCTGGGAGGAGGTGCTGGAGCGGCGTTTATAAGTCAGCAACACACTTCCTGGCTTGGAGAGGTACTAGAAAAGGTTTCCCCTTCTTAAATTAATGGTTTGTCTGTGCCAAGTGAAGCCTTCGATGGGACGTGGGTAATCTAGAGAGCAGATATGGGAGAGCTATGTGTACATGAATCATAGGCTCATAGAAGCTAACATTAGTACATGACCTAAAAGAGATATGTCATGGGAACCAAATAAACTGTTTATATCTCGGAGGCCACCCATGACATCTGAGGTTACCTATTAGCCTTACCATGAGCTCTTGGTTATCACAGATGGGGAGGGAGAGAGGGAAATAGAGAACATTACAGGTGAAATTTACACATAGCTCTTTTGTAGCCCTTAAAACCTCTATCCCCCAGTAACTTTAAAGGGACTGGAGTAGTAGATTAAAGAAAAAACAAACCAGCTTACTGAAAAGGCCAGACTAGACACTCTATGCAAGGAATGGGGCTGGTAATATTAAGCAAGCACCTGAAAGCAAAGGGACCTTGCTTCTCTAAATTGGAGCTAAACTTACCCACCTGGTTAGCTTTGTGTGTAGTAAGTAAGCTTTTAGGTCCTCTGCGTCCCCAGGTTCCCACTGGTCATCTACCTGCAAGGTCTGGCTGCCTTTCTCTGCCACCAGCTTTCTTTCCTCGGCTCACCCCAATTCTCATCACAAAGCCCAGGTTTTGAGCCAGATTACTGAGAACTACAGGGTGACAGAAGTTTAGAGAAGGTTGCTGATTCCCCTTCTTCAAGAGTAATGTCCAAGAACATGAGCTTTAGCATCAGAATCATCTGGGTTTGTGTCCAGGCTCCATTGCTTATTGGTTGTATGACCTTGGGTACATTTCTTAACCTCTGCATCTGTGAAATGGGCATAATCGTACCTATTTCACATGGTTGAGTGAATTAAATGATATAAGCGAAACACCTACAACCATGCCTGGAAAATGAACACTCAGCAGAGAATAGCTATTATCATTCTTAGTAGCGGCATTTTTACAGATTGGGAAAAACCCATTGTCCTTCATTCTATTTCCTCTCTGATCCTGATGGTTGTGGACTAGTGGAGACAGCAAGACCAACAGGGGCCTCTGCCACCAGCTGACGTGCAACCTTCAGCAAGCCCGTCTCCACTCTGAGCCAGACCTCCCTCCTCTCTTAAATAAGGACAACAACCGTGCACCCCGTCACTGCACTGCCTGAGTACTGGGAGGCACGCAAGGGACACCACCACCCAAGTTCAGCGAGTCTACACAGAGAGGGGAAAGGTAGGATGATGCCATCTATGATGCCCTGAAGCCCCACACACTCCTCCGTGTGTGGCCCACAGCACACCTTGTTAAAAATGTAAAATTTCAGGTCCTACCACAGATCTTGTAAACCCAGAAACTCTGGGGGTGGAGTGTGTGATCTCCATTCAGCCAGCATTCCAGGTGATACTGTTGCACCTTCATGTGTGGGAAGTACTGTGTTAAGGTCATCCAGAGAAGGGCAGAGATGAATTACCCACAAGAAACTGTTTAACTTTGGAAGATATTTAGAAACAGTAAAACGATCTCCGCCCCTCACCCACCATTTTATGTAGAAGGACATTCAGATATAGTTGAAGTTTAGCCATTGTTATGGGATGAATTGTGTCCCACTAGAATTCCTAAGAGTTGGACACAACTGAGCGACTTCCCTTTCGCTTTTCACTTTCCTGCATTGGAAAAGGAAATGGCAACCCACTCCAGTGTTCTTGCCTGGAGAATCCCAGGGTCGGAGGAGCCTGGTGGGCTGCCGTCTCTGGGGTCGCACAGAGTCGGACACGACTGAAGTGATTTAGCAGCAGCAGTAGCAGAATTCATATGTTGAAGTTCTAACCTCAGGACCTCAGGATGTGACTGTATTTAAAGAGGTAATTAAGGTAAAATGAGGTCATGTGCATGTGTGTGTGTTCACTTGTGTCTGATTCTTTGTGACCTCAAGGATGGTAGCCCACCAGGCTTTCTGTTCATGGGATTTCCCAGGCAAAAATACTGGAGTGGGTTGCCGGTTCCTCCTCCAGGGAATCTTTCCAAACTAGAGACTGAACCTGCGTCTCCTGCACTGCAGGTGGGTTCTTTGCCACTGAGCTGCCTGGGAAGCCCCCTGCGCTGAGGTCATGTGACTGGGTCCTAATTCAATATGACTGGTGTCCTTGTAAGAAGATGAACTTTGGCTATAGACAGGTAGAGAGGGAGGACCATGTGAAGACATTGGGGAACGCAGCTATCTGTAAACCCCAGAGGCTTCTGAAGAAACCAGTTCTGCCCACACCTTGATCTTGGAATGTCTAGACTCCAGAATTGTGAGATAACACATTTCTGTAGGTAAAGCCACCCAGTCTGTGGTATTTGTTATGGCAGCCCTAGACTAAGACAGCCCATAGCCAAGGTGGAGCTCTGCATAGTTGAGGCTGGGAGCTGCGGGCAAGGAGGTAAGTACAGGTTTGAGAGCTTGGTACCCCCAAGGGGAAAGCCCATTTTTAGATGCCTCTGTTGATGAAAGCAAAATAGGTCTAGAGAAGGTTGCTCTCTTTAGAAAGAATTTTTCACGTTGTAAGTGACTCACTTGTCACAAGAGATAGATGAGAAGCGATGATAAAGAAAAACCACTGGAATCAGAGTGAAAGTCAGCAGAAAAGTGTTAAGTTCTTCACAAACAACCCCGTCACAGAATGCATTTACCTCAGGAAGGCAGACACCTGGGGCGTGCAAGGGATTAGGTAGAGCCTCTGGAAGGAGTTAGTTGGAAGGGCCAGGAAAGCCTGGCCATTTTCAGCCCAGACTAGAGAGCAAGAGCATTGCACTTGTATTTAAGGGACAGAGGTGTGCAGGACCTTGAGGCCTTGCTTATTTGCAAAGTGGGTTTACTTCCCCAATCTTTTGAGTTTTACCTTCATTAAATTAAAAAAAAAAAACAAAAAAACACATTTCCCCCCTGAATATTTAGACCTAGAAGCGTGGCCAGATTCTACAGGGGTTCAGTAAACCTGGAGGGGTGAAGCCGAGGGATTCGAGAGAACATCTAAAACAGGTTTGTCCATCTAGCGACCTTCTCTAGGGTGTGAGCACAGGTGTCACACGAGACAGAAGTACACACAAAACTTGTTTTCACAGGGCTTTCTCTGAGGTCACTATTCCAGGGTTGACATTTTATCTGTCAACATTTGAAAACTGCTTGGAAGAAACAAGCTTTTCCTCTGAAACCCCCACCCTCTAAGCTCATACTATATGTTTTTTAAAAAACTTTATTTTAAATGATCACACTGTCATGGGGCTGAAGGCTGACTTTCCTTATTTAAATGAAGGGTCACTTTTTTTAAAAATATTCAATAGGAGAAGCAGAAATTCTTTCAGGTTGTAAAGATTCCTTTCTTTTCTTCCATTAAATAAACCTTCCAGGGGGGTTCCAGCATATGCAAACCACGATGACTACACCATCAAAATAACAATTTGACCTTTGAGCTCTGCTCCAGGGACATCCCTACTGATAGACCATTGCTTCTCATAAAGATTTCCATGTAAAACTTTCTCTGTCCATTCTGTTTCTTAGCATTCATGAGAAAACCAATATGCCAAAGTCGCATGGAGTAAATCTAGCAGGCTTGCTTTCATAAAATGCATTTCCCTTTGCTTCATTTGGTGTTTGGGAAGGTACTGTCCATGCTGGGCATGGGCAGAGAGAAGAGTGGGTAACCGGCATGAGATTTACTGCTGGGATGCTGTACATTTGTTGCCAAGAAACTGGGATCAGTCTTGTACTGAGTATAGGATGCTGCGTTGTCTTGGCAATGACATGAAGGCTTAGCTCTGGGTAAAAATTCCATGGTGCATCAATTTTTTTCTTTCTTCTTAAGAGCACAGTCTTTCTTTAGGAAGTGGTCTTTCTTTAGAAAGTGTAGACCCATCTGCTGGGTCTACAGTGATATCTTCCCAGTCAGAGTTGAATGAGTATGTGATTTACGCTTGCAGTAGGCACTGCGGTGCACTGCTCAGACACCCCACTTCAGGACTGCAGCTGGCAGTTTGTGCTTGACTGACAGCTTGCACCTGTGTCCTTCTGGTCTCCAGACCCTCATGAAGAGAAGCACCTTGTTTAAGGTCATGCCCCTTTCCTGGGAGCAGCCAGAATTCAAGGATGGGCTGATGTGGGGGGCAGGAAGGTCCAGTCCCCATTTTCTATTTGGGGACATCTGTATAGGGTGATCCCAGCTCCAGAGTTCCCTGTGAAATTAACAGACACCTCTGGTGTGACTGCACTGTAGCTCAGCTTCTCTCTCTGCCTCAGTCTGCAGCTTGTTTCCACACAGTTGTCGATGCCAAGATCATTCCCTAATGAACCACCTGCAGGCAATTCTCCATCTCTGAATCGGTTTCCCAGGGAACCCACACTGCAGCAAAAACTTTTCCCTTCAACAGGATTGTTGTTTTATTTCTCATGTAGTTTATTGTTAAGAGATAAATTTATATTTTCATTCTAAAAATTAGTAGGTGTTGTTTTTCAGAGACTTTGTTTAGAAATTCTTCTGTGCATGCAGTATACAAAAGAATTGAAAATGTTTTGAACTCCGTTGGAACAAAATAGCAGTGCGAGAGCTCTGTTGATTAACCCTGAAATTTTGGTCATCAGGTTTTACCTGATTGTCAACCACAGAGCATGGCCATGTGTTGGAGGGGAAAGTCTGAGGCCAGGGGTCTGGATGAAAAAGGTTAAAGGGTCAATCTCTGTATTTGTGGGTTTGTTTTCCATTTTTTCCTTGTCTCAACCTGTACTCTAACCTAGCCACTCCTATCAAAAGTGTTGTCTCGACCTGCCTTTGGAATGGATGAGAGAGTGTAGATAACCACAGCAAATTTGTCACCATTGTTGGAAAGACAGTCCCTGGCACCTGCCCTGCCATATATGAAGAGCAGAATATATATCAAGAAGAAGCCAACTTGGGATTTTTCTCCAAAAGGGAAGAGTAGGTACGTTTCCACAATTTGTTTTTCTCAATTTTAGAATAAACACAATTTTCCTATATTGAGTAGCTTTTTTATCCACGGGGAGAACTGATAACTAAGGTAGAAGGGAAGTAGGATAAAAATGTTTTTAGCTTAAATATCTTGTTAGGTTGAGCTTGATGACTGTAAATTTATCAGAAACATTGCAGTTTTTGGAAATGAGCAGGATGGGGAATTAGTGAAAATTCAGTGTAAGTACTGAAAAGTAATGGAATTTGTATCTATTTCATTATTATATTATAAAACATAGGCACACATAATACATATATGTTTTATAATATAACATTATATATATACATCCATTTGTAAATGTGTACATTCACATATGTGTGTATGTTTGTATATATTTTTATACCTATTTATCTGACTTATATCAAGATTGCCGGGAGAAATATCAATAACCTCAGATATGCAGATGACACCACGCTTATGGCAGAAAGTTGAGGCCTGGCATGCTGCGATTCATGGGGTCGCAAAGAGTCAGACATGACTGAGCGACTGAACTGAACTGGTATGATATACATACTGACAAAGTTTGGAAGCAATGCTGTGCTAAAAGTAAAAAAAAATTATTAGAATGGTAGAATTTGAATAATTAGAACATTTTTATTAGTATTTTTATTGTTTGACCAAATTAGTGTTTAAAAATAAGTATTATGGAAAGAATGAAACAGAATTTAATAAGATAAAAATGGAAAATTATAGAACAGGCAGATTTTGACATTCTAAATAAGAACCTGGTCCAGAGAAATACTTAGGTGGAATGAAAATTTATGACAAATTCTATTATTATGCCTGTAATTCTATTTTGTCTGTGTTGGGCATTAGCCTGGATTCAAATGCTTTGGGCAGGTATGATGAGCTGGTGGGCCTGGTAACCTGAAGACATATATTTGCATGAACTGATTTGCTTGGATTGAAAGGTTCTGCTCAGTGGAGGAGTAAGGAAAAAAAAGATAATTTTGTGCCAGTCTCTGATAATGACCCTGGCCTGGCCCCAGGGACTCCTAGAACAGATGGGGCTCTTTAAATGAGGGGTGGAAAGTGTATATGTGTGTCTCTGTGTGGGGTGTGTTAGGGGCCAGCAAAGATGGAAGGAAAGACACCGTGGCATGAAAAGTTTGAGGCAGGTGAACTAAATTGTGAACACTTGTGAGCTGCCCTCTCCCTGATGCTCAGCCAGTCCTCAATGAGAATTTAACCAGGGTCTGAAAGCCTGAAAGAGCAGATGCCAGTTGAGACAATGAAATTTGAGCAACGGCTGTTGTAAGTTAACATTTACCAGAGCAGGGTCTTCCCTGGCGGTTCGGTGGTAAAGAATCTGCCTGCAATACGGGAGACTTGGGTTCCATCCTTGGGTTGGGAAGACCCCCTGGAGAAGGGAATCGTAATTCACTCCAGTAGTCTTGCCTGGAGAATTCCCTGGACAGAGGTCAGAGTCCATGGGGTTGGACATGACTGAACAAGGAACACAACAAACAGCTGTTCCCAGGACTACACTCTTGACAGTCTTAGCTCCATTAATGTCTCCAGCAATCCTATAGCAGACATACTTCTACCTTTCTCTAACAAATGGTAGAAACTGGGACTTGAAGAGGTTAAATAACTTGCTCAAAGAGTGGCTGAGCTACAAATTGTTTCTCAATTTTGGGTAGCTCTATTGGCTTTGATTTCTTAATGGGAAGCGTTCAAGTTGGTAAAAACTTGAGATCTGAAGAAAAATTTGGGTTTCTGTCATGGCTTTGCTGTTACCTGCCTGTGTGGTCTTGGACACATTACACAACACCTTGGAACCTGCCAGAGTGGGAAGGGTCAGAGATTATAGACACAAAGAAAAGTACTTAGTTAATGATACTATTACCATTCAAGGTGAAAACTTAATGACTATTAATTCATTGATGAATTTGCTGCTGTATGCTTTTCAGCCAAAAGATAAAAGTAAACACTGACCATAGGCTATTGTATTTAATAGATTATACAACCAAATCTTTTTTTCTATATTCATTTATTGTTAATATGATGGTTAATTTTATGTCAACCTGATTGGGCCAGTGAGATCCAAGATAGTTGGTCAAATATCATTCTGTATGTTTCTGTGAGAGTGTTTCTGGATGAGATTAACTTTTAAAATGCTAGACTGGGTAAAACAGTTTGTCCTTTTTAGCCTAGGTGAGCCTCATCCAGTCAAAGGTGTAATTAGTACAAAAAGTCTGGCCCTCCTCTAGGTAAGAGAAAATTTTTCTCTTGCCTGTCCACCTTAGTTCTGGGACACTGGATTTTTCATGCCTTCGGACTTGAACTGAACCATCAGCTCTTCATGGGTCTTGAGCCTGCCAGTCTTCAGACCTGGACTGGAACTATACTATCAGCTACTATCAGCTTCTGGTCTCAGTTTGCCAACTCAGCCTATACACCTTGGAAATTTCCTGAGCCAGTTCCTTATAATGACTCTCTTTCTCTACATGTACACACACATTCACACACACACACTCACACACACCTTATAGGTTCTGTTTCTCTGCAGTGCCCTGAGTGTATATTCACTCACTGTTGATCTAATGGTGTCTAGATCTCAAGTACTGGGCTCCAAGCCAAAGACAGAGAGAGAGAGAATAAGGAAGTCTGATTTCCTACCCTCATATAGTTAACAGTTTTCTAGACTAGACTAGAGGGAAAGGCAGACCTTAGACATTATTGTAAATGACGAATTAAAATGCAGTAAGTGCCACAGAGAAAATATACCAGGGGCTATAAGTTCATAAGACAGAGCCCTCCTCTACTTTGGGCTGCTTGGATCATCGAAAAAGCAAGAGAGTTCCAGAAAAACATCTATTTCTGCTTTATTGACTATGCCAAAGCCTCTGACTGTGTGGATCACAATAAACTGTGGAGAATTCTGAAAGAGATGGAAATACCAGACCACCTGACCTGCCTCTTGAGAAACCTGTATTCAGATCAGGAAGCAACAGTTCGAACTGGACATGGAACAACAGACCGGTTCCAAATAGGAAAAGGAGTATGTCAAGGCTGTATATTGTCACCCTGCTTATTTAACTTATATGCAGAGTACATCATGAGAAATGCTGAACTGGAAGAAACACGGGCTGGAATCAAGATTGCTGGGGGAAATATCAATAACCTCAGATATGCAGATGACACCACCCTTATGGCAGAAAGTGAAGAGGAACTAAAAAACCTCTTGATGAAAGTGAAAGAGGAGAGTGAAAAAGTTGGCTTAAAGCTCAGCATTCAGAAAATGAAAATCATGGCATCCGGTCCCATCACTTCATGGGAAATAGATGTAGAAACAGTGGAAACAGTGTCAGACTTTATTTTTTGGGCTCCAAAATCACTGCAGATGGTGACTGCAGCCATGAAATTAAAAGACGCTTACTCCTTGGAAGGAAAGTTATGACCAACCTAGACAGCACGTTAAAAAGCAGAGACACTACTTTGCCAACAAAGGTCCATCTAGCCAAGGCTATGGTTTTTCCAGTGGTCATGTATGGATGTGAGAGTTGGACTGTGAAGAAAGCTGAGCACTGAAGAATTGATGCTTTTGAACTGTGGTGTTGGAGAAGACTCTTGAGAGTCACTTGGACTGCAAGATCCAACCAGTGCATTCTGAAGGAGATCAGCCCTGGGTGTACTTTGGAAGGAATGATGCTAAAGCTGAAACCCCAGTACTTTGGCCACCTCATGCGAAGAGTTGACTCATTGGAAAAGACTCTGATGCTGGGAGGGATTGGGGGCAGGAGGAGAAGGGGACGACAGAGGATGAGATGGCTGGATGGCATCACTGACTAGATGGATGTGAGTCTGAGTGAACTCTGGAAGTTGGTGATGGACAGGGATGCTTGGTGTGCTGAGATTCATGGGGTTGCAAAGAGTCGGACACAACTGTGTGACTGAACTGAACTGAACTGAACTGAGGCAGTAACATATGTGCTGAATAAACTGAGATCTGAGTGGAGAGTGTACTTGATTGGAAAGTGTCCTGGGCAGAGGACTCAGTGTGGGTTCATTCTTCCCTGGTATGTCCCAGAGCTGAAAGAAGACAGCTGTGATGGAGCAAAGAGGCCAAGTTAAGCTAGTAAATAACATATATTTATTTATGTTTTTTGAAAGAGATTGTATAGAATTGGTGTTAATTCTTTTCTAAATGTTAGGTTGAATTCTCCAGTGAAACTGTTTAGGCAAGAAGATTAAAATTATGAATTCAATTTTATCGGTAGTTACAGTGCTACTCAAATTATTGATTTCATATTGAATAAGTTGTAGTAGTTTGTACTTTTTGTAGTCTGGGTCTGTTTTGCTTAGGTTGTCAAATTTATGTGTGTAGAGGTGGTTGTAATATTCCCTTATTAACCTTTTGATATCTGTAGTGTCTACAGTAATTGTAGTAATGTCCAAGTAAAAATCCTGTTTGATTTCTGATATTTTTAACTATGTCTTCTTTTTTTGTCAGTCTTGCTGGAGGTTTGTCAGTTGATCTTTTAAGAGAACCACATTTTTGTTCCAGTGATTTTTTTTTCTATTTTCTGTTTTCAATGTCATTGATTTCTGTTCTCTTAAAAATTATTTTCTTCGTTCTGCTTTCTTTGTGTTTATTTTGCTTTTACTTTTATTAATTTCTTGAGGTGAGAGTTTATATCATTGATTTGAGACTTTTCCTTTTTCCTAATGTTAGTGTTACAGAATATCCCCTAGACACTGAATTAGCTGTATGGTATGTTGTGTTTTTATTTTCATTCATTTCAATGTTTCTGTTTTTGTTTATAAATTTCCCTTGAAAGTGGAGGAATCATTCTGCCAGACTTCAGACTATACTACAAAGCTACAGTCATCAAGGCAGTATGGTATTGGCACAAAGACAGAAATATAGGTCAATGGAACAAAATAGAAAGTCCAGAGATAAATCAGTGCACCTATGGATACCTTGTCTTTGACAAAGGAGGCAAAAATATACAATAGAGAAAAGACAATCTCTTTTAATAAGTGGTGCTGGGAAAACTGGACAATCATCTGTAAAAGAATGAAACTAGAACACTTTCTAACACCATACACAAAAATAAACTCAAAATGGATTAAAGATCTAAATGTAAGACTAGAAACTGTAAAACTCTTAGAAGAAAATATAGGCAGAACACTCTCTGACATAAATCACAGCAAGATCCTCTATGACCCACCTCCCAGAGTAATGGAAATAAAAACAAAGATTTAAAAATTGACTTAGTTAAACTTGAAAGCTTTTGCACAATGAAGGAAGCTATATGCAAGCTGAAAAGGCAGCCTTCAGAATGGGAGAAAATAATAGCAAGTGAAACAACTGACAAAAAATTAATCTCCAAAATATACAAGCAGCTCATGCAACTCAATACCAGAAAAATAAACAACACAATCAAAAAGTGGGCCAAAGAACTAAACAGACATTTCTCCAAAGACATACAGATGGCTAACAAACACATGAAAAGATGCTCAACAGTGGGTTGCCATTTCCTTTTCCAGGGGATCTTCCCAACCCGGGATTGAACCCAGGTCTCCTGCATTGCAGGCAGATGCTTTAACCTCTGAGCCACCAGGGAAGACATTCATTATCAGAGAAATGCAAATCAAAATCACAATGAGGTATCATCTCACACCGGTCAGAATGGCTTCCATCAAAAAGTCTACAGACAATAAATGCTGGAGAGGGTGTGGAGAAAAGAGAACCCTCTTACACTGTTGGTGGGAATGCAAACTAGTACAGCCACTACGGCAAACTGTGTGGAGATTCCTTAAAAAACTGGAAATATATAGAACTGCCACATGACCCAGCAATCCCACTGTTGGGCATACACACCAAGGAAACAAGAATTGAAAGAGACACATGTATCCCAGTGTTCACTGCAGCACTGCTTACAATAGCTAGGACATGGAGCCAACCTAGATGTCCATCAGCAGATGAATGGACAAGGAAGTTGTGGTATGTATACACAATGAAATATTACTCAGCTATAAAAAAGAACACATTTGCGTCAGATCTAATGTGGTAGATGAAACTGGAGCCTATTATACAGAGTGAAGTAAGTCAGAGAAACACCAGCACAATAAATTAATGCATACATACGGAATTTAGGAAGATGGTAATGACGGCCCTATATGCAAGATAGCAAAAGAGACACAGATGTAAAGAACAGACTTTTGGACTATGTGGGAGAAGGTGAGGATGGGATAATTTGAGAGAGTAACATTGAAGCATGTGTATTACCATATGTAAAATAGGTGACCAGAAAATATGCCAGCAAATTTGGAAAACTCAGCAGTGGCCATAGGACTGGGAAAAGTCAGTTTTCATTCCAAACCCAAAGAAAGGCAATGCCAAAGAATGTTTGAACTATCGCACAATTGCACTCATCTCACACTCTAGCAAAATAATGCTCAAAATCCTCCAAGCCAGGCTTCAACAGTACGTGACCCATGAACTTCTAGATGTTTAAGCTGGATTTAGAAAAGGCATAAGAACCAGAGATCAAATTGCCAACATCTGCAGGATCATCAAAAAATCAAGAGAGTTCCAGAAAAAACATCTGCTTCTGCTTTATTGACTAAGCCAAAGCCTTTGACTATGTGGACCACAACAAACTGTGGAAAATCCTTAAAGAGATGGGAATACCAGACCACCTGACCTGCCTCCTGTGAAAACTGTATGCAGGTCAGGAAGCAACAGTTAGAACTGGACATGGAACAACAGACTGGTTCCAAATAGGAAAAGGAGTACATCAAGGCTGTATATTGTCACACTGCTTATTTAACTTATATGCAGAGTATATCATATGAAATGCTGGGCTGGATGAAGCACAAGCTGGGATCAAGATTGCCAGGAGAAATATCAATAACCTCAGATATGTAGATGACTCCATCCTTATGGCAGAAAGTAAAAAAGAACTAAAGAGCCTCTTCTTGATGAGGGTGAAAGAGGAGAGTGAAAAATTTGGCTTAAAACTCAACATTCAGAAAACTAAGATCATGGCATCTGGTCCCATCACTTCATGGCAAATAGACGGGGAAACAATGGAAACAGTGAGAGACTATTTTCTTGGGCTCCAAAATCACTGCAGATGGTGACTGCAACCATGAAATTTAAAAGACACTTGCTCCTTGGGAGAAAAGCTATGACCAACCTAGGCAGCATATTAAAAAGCTGAGATATTACTTTACCAACAAAGGTCCATCTAGTCAAAGCTATGATTTCTCCAGTAGTCATGTATGGATGTGAGATTTGGACAACAAAGAAAGCTGAGCGCCAAAGAATTGATGCTTTTGAAGTGTGGTGTTGGAGAAGACTGTTGAGAGTCTCTTGGACTGCAAGGAGATCCAACCAGTCCATCCTAATGGAGATCAGTCCTGAATATTCACTGGAAGGACTGATGTTGAAGCTGAAACTCCAATACTTTGGCCACCTGATGAGAACTGACTCATTGGAAAAGACCCTGATGCTGAGCAAGATTGAAGGCAGGAGAAGGGGACAACAGAGGATGAGTTGGTTGAATGGCATCACAGACTGGATGGACATGAGTCTGAGTAAGCTTCGGGAGTTGGTGATGGACAGGTAACCCTGGCATCCTGCAGTCCATGGGGTCACAGTTATATATGACTGAGTGACTGAACTGAGCTCAAAATAGGTGACCAGTTCAAGTTCGATGTATGAAGCAGGAGGGCACTCAAAGTCAGTGCTCTGGGACAACACAGAGGGATAGGGTGGGGAGGGAAGAAGGAGGAGGGTTTGGGATGGGGGGACATGTACACCTGTTTCTGATTCATGTCAATGTATGGCAAAACCCACCACAATATTGTAAAGTAACTAGCCTCCAATTAAATAAATTAATGTAAAATTTTTAAAAAGAAAAAATAATAAAGGAAATTGATATTAGTAATTCTTTTAAAAAATACATTTATATAGACTTCTACAGAAAAGATCCTTGATTTTCAGTGTTTTAAAACATGAAAGAAGAACTTTGCAATGCAGGTTTTTACAGATGTTGAAGGATTTCTAGAGGCTTATTGGTTTTGGTCATGATTTCACACCATGATTGTTCATCATCATAGCTGTCTACACCTGCCTTACTTTGGACATTTCACTCTGATAAGTAAGCATGTTAGCTTTGCCAGTTAAAAATTTTTTTTTTTCCTTTGAGACTTTCTTATTATTTTGAAGTATTTAGAAATGTGTTGTTTAGTTTCCAAGTGTTTAGAGATATTCCTTTTATCTTTCTGTTGTTGGTTTCTAGGTTGATTGCATTGTGGCTAGAAAACATACTCTGCATAATATTATTTCTTTAAAAAATTTTGAGGTTGATTTTATTGCCCAGAACATGGTCTATTTTTGTTTTGTTCCATGGGTGACTGAAAATAATGTGAGAACTTCCTTTAACTATTCTTTTAAGTATAAAAGAATAGTTTATTCTTTTAAAGTATATCTGATGGTGACAAATTCTCTTAGCTTTCCTTCATTTTGTTGTTCAGTTATTCAGTCATGTCTGGCTCTTTCAGAGCCCATGGACTACAGCATACCAAGCTTTCCTGTCCTTCACCGTCTCCCAGAACTTGCTCAAACTAATGTCCATTGAGTTGGTGATGCCATCCAACCATCTCGTCCTCTCTCATCCCCTTCTCCTGCCTTCACTCTTTCCCAGCACCAGGGTCTTTTCCAATGAGTCAGCTCTTCACATCAGGTGGCCGAAGTATTGGAGCTTCAGCTTCAACATCAGTCCTTCCAGTGAATATTCAGGACTGATTTCTTTTAGGATAGACTGGTTTGATCTCCTTGCAGCCCAAGGGACTCTCAAGAGCATTGTCCAACTCCACAGTTAAAAAGTATCAATTCTTTGGCACTCAGTCTTCTGTATGGTCCAACTCTCACATCCATACATGACTACTGGAAAAATCATAGCTTTGACTATGCAGACCTTTGTTGGCAAAGTAATGTCTCTGCTTTTTAATATACTGTCTCGGTTGGTCATAGTTTCCGCCCCCCACCCCCGCACTC